>VZRN01000794.1:1450685-1593090 GCA_013397935.1 Dasyornis broadbenti | reverse complement strand
TGTAAGTGAATTTACGGACTATGATTTGCATGTGGTGTCATTTACAAAAGACACAAACTATGTGTAGGTAAACAGGCATTTTTATAAAAGGAGAAGGAAGTACGTACATCATAGAGAACAAACGCAGACTGTACTGAAATTGGTATCTATGTATGTATTTAATTCATAAATTAAATTAGAAACCTCACTAAAACATTGACACAAAGGAGTAAAGCTTCAACATAAGGCACGGGGAATTCATCAGGCTCCTCTTGGAAAACAATGGGATGATACTTTAAATATGATGCCATGTTTGCCATTGAAACCATCCCCCAGCCAGAGATATTTTTCATGACCTTCTGCCTGGTTTTTTAAGCCCACTTTTAGTTATTCAAAAATCCATTCCCCAAACAAACTTCTTTCTAAAATCTCATATCTTTGTTCTCCTAATGTAGTGACTAAGCTAAGGTATTTAAAATAGCAATATACAGCTCTGCATAGCAGTTTATATCACAATATAAACCAGCATCTCTGAGTAACATCAGCCCTGGCTTCTTTATCTGATAAATGGGTACTTGGTGATTAAACATAAAATTCCCATCTTTTACAGGAAGACAGAAATGCTTTGAAGGTGCTTTATTTAAGCAACACTTTACTTTTATGAAATTGAATTTTATCTGCTACTGAGGAGTGGATTCAGGGGGTTCTTTAAGTGTGTTACTGGTTTCCAGGACAGGGGTGGTTTCATTGAAATCACTGGATTAATTAATGGACTCAGGAAATGTGTAACTGAAACTCAGCTTTTGTTCTGACATAAAAATTCCTAAGCTATTTTTCACTCATACAGATGGAAATCATTTACCTGAATCCCTTTCCTTGTACATGTTGAGTGTTTAGTCCTTTAGTGTCTTTTTAATCTTTTATCACGCTGAGAAAAGATTTGCTTAAAAACTTAATAGTGGAAAAAATATTTATAAAGAAACACCAAATAATTACAATATTTTACTGCTGTTATGATCAGTATAACTCCTTATGGCAGAGCTATCTCTACTTTTCGAAAATATTGCTAGAAATTGTCAACATGGAATTCAGAATTCCCAGGACTAAAAACCAAACAAATCAGCACTATCATATTAAGAAGAAAACAGTGAAAAAGAAAAATCAAATGCTCATTTTGGCGGAAGAAGCTCCTACTGAGGTTGAAAAGCTTGTGGGAAAGAACAGCCCTTTGTTCTCTTCATTCTAACAATTATTTAGGGTGGAATTTTGTAGAAGTCCAAAAAATTCCAAGTAGCTAAACTATGCCAAAAGGAGTTGAAATAATGTCTTAGAAAGAGCACAATTACAGTAAAAATTACTGGTAACACAAAAGTATACACAGCACATACATAAATCAATGCCAAATAACATCGGCTATTCAATATACAGGCTGAAAAGTTCAATGTAAAAAAAAAAAGCGTACAAAATTTATTCCAATTTAAACATCTCAATCAATCAGTGTTTATAAGAGAAACATAGAAACAATGCCCTGTCAAAGTCTACTCACAATTCATCACTTTAATACAGCTATAATAAATATTCTACATTCTATGCCATCAAAGGGGAAAAATCTCTCTTGTAAAATTCAAGGAAAGCAGATATGTAACGACACAGAGTTGCTTCAGAAATCATTCCCCTTCAGGGATTAGGTCATTAGTGTTGGCTGATGTTGGCTGATGAGCAGATCTTGGACAGAAAGTGTCCCAGTACCAAAGAATTTGGTGTCCAAGTGGCACAAAGATGAGAAACAGGAGCAGTGCCAATGACACAAGCATTCTAGGTGTGGGAAGGGCCATCAGGGAGGTGTTTCCTGTTGCTCTAAGGAGTCTGAATGCCAAGGGGAGGTCAATGTAAATTCTTTGAAGAGCGAAGTCACCTGGATGGGGGATGCTCCTGCCCACCTCCAAGCCAGAGCACCAAGAGAAGCACCTCCGGACAGCCTGCATGGACCAGTGATGGAAGCATGGAGAGCCCGTGACATCCACAGGCTGTCCCCATCAATCAGGAACTCCCTCCCATTGCTGCACTGCTCAACATTTCTGCTATTTCTGCATCACTAAAGCTGTGAGAATGGTGTGGGGTCAGGTCATTCCTGCCTGCATCGGGGGATAATCTCAGCCCTTTTTGGGGTGGGGCAAACACAGCAAGGAATGTTCTGCCTCAGTTTACCCATCTTTAAATGTAATGGTGAGGGAGACTAAGGAATAACAGAGCAAACAGAGTGGGAATGGGACAGGTCACAAATGAATGCTGAGGGACCAGGCTCAGAGAAGGAGTCTGCTTATCATGGCTTGCACAGTCTTGCTGCCAAATGTCTCCCTCTCCTCTTCACTGACATCACCCAGAAAAGGCTGTGGAATTTAAGGAGCTAACATTCTTCCTTTGGAAGACTTGAAAAAAGGGTGAAACTGCTTGGTCTGTGGCACTGCTGGTAGGGTGCAACATCAGGGTAAAAGCAAATCTTTGCAGGAGAGCAAAAGGGACGATTTACTGAAGCAACATTTTGAAACATGACTGTGAAAAAACAATGGAATTATCACAAAATGGAATTTCACACTCCCAGCAAACCCCCACCAGAGACAACAGATTGACAAACAGCATACCATGGAAAGCAAGAGTGTAAGCTGCACTCCACAAGCTCCACAACCAGTCCTCTCATACCTGCCATTAGTACCTAACTTACTAGACCTTGCAACAGCAGTTCAACAAACTCATGTTTTTCAGGAAAAAACCCAAAAGTTTAGCAGGTTTTTCTTGAAAAAAAATTTGCAATATTCTGACTAACTGTTTAAAAAACAACAAACAAGATCATAAGAAAGCTACACTGCCTTTGCTGCCTCACATTTTAAACAGTAGAAGCCTTACAGTCCACTCTAAAATAAATCACAAACATCTACAATCTTAACTCATGTTTTGCCGTGATGATCTCATCAGATCAAAACGTTTAACAAAGCAGGCCTACAAGGAGGGAGTAAGGATAGCAGGAAGGACAGATACGACAGTGAGGGGAAAATGATCAAAACTTGACCAACAGAGATCTTCCAAAAATGCAGAAAAGAAAGTAGCTATTTTGTCTGGATCAAAGACATCTGGAAGCTATAGGGACAAAAAGAGGAGAAGGGGAGGGAAGAAAAAAAACAAAACAACGAAGTGTAAAAGAAGGGGAGGCCCTCATCCAGCAAAGTGTTTGCACATAGGCTCAGGGTGAAGCACAGCCTAAAGCTAAGCTTGAACCAGAGTTCATTGCTGGATTCAGAGAAGGGAAAACAATAGCAACAGACGGTAATGCTTGAGCAGGTACCCTCCAAGAACTTGCCATCTTCAAATAAACTTATTTTTAATTTAATTTTTCAGCTCCTTCTAGCCAAGCCTGCGATTTCAGGCTGTAGAACGTTGCTGGAGAGGACGCAGCAGCTCTTGCCAAACTTCATTGCTTCCCTAAGGTGGGAAGAGACCATTTCCAAGCGGCTGGTCCCTAACATAGCCCTTTTGATCTTTGTAAATGTAAATAAAGAGTTGTGGAGAGAGCGTTTTGTCTGGGAGAGGTCACTGGCACCTGGTCCCTAGGTGTGGCCTTTGGGGATGTGTTTGTCCCCACTATAAACGGGTTTGCCCATAGAAAGCACCTTTTCACTACTAAATTTGGGGGAAAAACACTCGTCAGGAATGTCCTTAGGACATTTTGGGTGAAGAACTTTTACACACTTATTCCAAAAGCCCATTAAAAACATACCTAAAAGAAAACACAAGAAAATGGAGCAGAGCAAATTGCTCCCAAAAATCATTAACAAAAAGAAAAGTAAAAGTAAGATTATCAAACTATATATATAATTGTTTTCATTACAAAAGAAGAAAAAATGCACACCTACCGCCTGCAGTTCTGGTCAGGTTCTCCCTCCACCCCCCCGACAAAAAAGTAAAAATGAAAACAAAAAATACAAATAAAATAAATTAACCTGTCCACCAGCCTGGTTCCCAACTGAAATAATTTCTTCCCCCACTACTCTATTTCCTGAATACATCTGTTAGAAACCTTAAGAAAAAAATCTGCAACTCTTCAGATGAACCTGAAAGTAGGACTTTTGCCCCAATCTTTGCAAACCTGGAATTATTTTAACAGTAGACTTTCTGTGCATTGGAGAGAGGAGATGGGTGTCAGGTACAGGTGTCCTTATCAGAGGGTCAAAATGATTCCCAGCTGTGCTGACAAAGAGCGTTTGAAACTGGGATTGCTCTGGTTTAATGGCATCCCTTTGAACTTGAAATCAGCACTTTCTCCCTAACTGCAATATGAATTGCTTAGCGTTTGGGTCTGACTAATGATTGAGATAATATCATTCATTAGCTCTAATAACAGTGGCCCTGGCTCGTCACAGTAGTTCAATACGCAAATAGATAATTTAGGCCAGCGGGAATTACTCCCTCAAAGTCAAATATGTGTTTTAGTGCATGGGCAAAAGGGATTCCCAATGCACTCAGGGAAGTAGAGATGTTTTGTCATGTTCAAAATATAGGTACTTATTCTAGGTTTGTTTGTTTTTTTTTTTAATAAATTGCAAGAGCTGTGGTACAATGACACACAAGCTTACGCGTGAACAGAATTTAACCTTCAGCAGTGGGGGCTGAATAAAGGATGCCAGGTTTGCATGGCAGCTGGTAGGAAGCATCCAGGATTGTATATTCTGCCCTTCAGGCAGCTGGGAAATGTCCTCTGAACCCCTCAGCATTTTGCCAAACCTTTATTTCCCTTTAGTGAACATATTAAAACACATAACAGTGGAACTGGACCTTTTTGATCCTTCTTTTCCACCTGGATGTACATCTGTGGAGATGTACCCACAAAAGGGCCTTAATGGGCCAGCAGAAAACATTTCTGGAGGGCTCCAGACAAAGTACATCCAATGTGTGCAGTGGAGACCAAAGCACAAGTACAGGAAAAAAAGGAATTAGTGAAACCAGACTTCTTCCACACTCCGCATTTCCCTCTTCTGACAATGTATTTCATGCCTTCAGAATCCAGTATGGTTAAAAACAAAACTAAAACAAGCCAATGTCATTGCCTTATAATTAAACAGGAAATGAAAGTTTGTGATGAAAAGGTTAAAGATGGAATCATCAATGAAACAGGTGGAAGCTTGTCATCTGATAACCAGAAACGGTAGCAAAAAGCGTTACCATGTCCTCTCTGAGCAGCACTCTGAGCTGAACATGGGGGTTTGTTTTCTTCTAAAGAGAATTGTTCAAGAAGGGTTTCTTTCTTGGATGAAAGGATGCCCTCCCAGAAATATTGTCTATGTCTTGCACTCATTTATGCAGCTGCTGCTGGAAAATGAGCCTAATTCTTCATCTGAGGAGTCTGACCACAATAGTAGAATGAAGTGAAAATGACGAAAGAAAAAGAATATAAGTGGTGTCATTCTCAACCCCTGCCACTGGCCTCTGGGAGAAGACAGAAAGCAAAGCAGAAAGTGCTGGCATGCCGAGCTCCCGCAGCCCCAGCAGGCAGCATCTGGGCACACATTCCTGGTGTGCCACTGAGGAACTCTTCCCAAGCTCCAGGGAGGGAACTTGCAAAACATCTCCAGCAAATCTTCAGGAAGGTCCTCCTTCTCCTCTCACTCTGCTGCCATTTCCCAAGCTTCTCCACCCTCAGACTCACTTTCTGGCTATCAGCCAAGGAGTTTGACCCTTGAAGTGGCAGACAAAAGGTTTCACATGAAAACAGCCAGGCAGAATCGACAGGAATCAACAGTGACAACAGCCTGGTTAAAGGTTTTAGCAGGGACAGAGCCTGAAACTACACTGCCACATTCAGGGTGGTACAAACCCAGCTGCCCCGTTTGAGTTTCTCTTGACGTGCGAGGAGCTTAGGTTTGGGAAGAGCAGCAGATCAGTGTGGTGTCACTGATTTGAGACCTCTGGTCTATCCCCAGCTGCTGATGAGACTGTATCAGTATTGGGGCTTTAGAACAGCAATCCAAAATTATTATCTGGTATTTCAATTAAAATCCCAGGCTATAATCTGCAGCAGCCACAGAAAACATTTGTCACTATTTTCCAACCTTTAGGACAGATGAGTGGGTACTCTACCCATTTTCCCCAGTAGCAGTGTGCTACTGGGTAGCAGTAGCAGGTAAGTCTTTGCTGACCCAAGTCGGTACTTTCAAGAGTTCTGGCAATTTCGTTTCAAGGTTCCTCGCACCTCAGACAAGAGCTTTTTCACAAATATAGCAGTTAAAAAGCAGCCCAAGAAATAAAACAGGTACAGTATCACCTCAAGAGTCCTTTACCTTTCAGGAGCTGTGTCAGGACAAGGTAATAGATATACACTTGCTTTGCTCTTGGATCAGATAAAACCAAACAACAACAATCCCATTCAGTGCAATCACAAATACCAGCTACATAAAAACTATGCTACACAGACCAAAGGGAACAGGAAGCACTGGCAGGTTCTTCTAGGCATCTCTACGTTTCTAAGGATTAAGAATAGCCAGGATTTTTAGAACGGACTGAAGCATTCAAACATGCTACCCTACCACTGAATGCTTCAAGATTACAACAGGCACTTACTGCTGGTAGCTACTGCAACCTTCCAAACCCAAAGTACCAGGAGTACACCTGGCTAGGTCTTTAGTAACTGCTTTGTTTAACAGGTGTGCAATTAAAACACAATTGGAACATTGGCTATTTCAATTAGCTCGGCTTCACAGCTGCAAAGCCTTTTAACAGGGAGCAGGGCTTATATTAACGACATCTATTACTGAGAAAACCAACAAGAATCAGTGCTCTGTGGCTCATTTTCTTTCTGTGCCATTTCAGCTTCAGTACGCCAAGCATCTCATGAAAACATCATGCATGGAAACGTTTCATCCCAAGGACAATGTTGGCATGAGAACAAATGGTTGTAAATACCATGAATTAGTTTAGGTTGAAAGTTGCAAGGAGTTTCCTAACTGCGAGAGCACTGGAGTTGGAACTGCCTGCAGGGCAGGGAGGGAAGGGACACAGGGTAGTGGAAACCTCACTGGGCTTTAGATGAAATTCAAGAAATTTTTGAAAGGGTGAGGAGACAGATGGATTGCAGCAGTCAGAGGCTGGGCTGGGTTCCTTGGGCTGTCCTCAGCAGGCCTTTCCCTGTGTACAAGGGAACCATGTCCCTTTACTCTGTCACTTTACTCTGATGGTGCTAAAAGGCTGTACGGAAACATCTGGAAAAATAACTGATTAATAGTTTTTGAAGAGATGACTCGTTGAGAACAGAGGGTCTCATGGTGGTGACCTCTTCCACTGGCACAGCTGTAGCCAAGAGAAGCCGAATTCCTGTTGTAGTGGCAGCACCGTGCAAAGAGCAGGACTACAGTGGATCAGTCTCGCTAATGAACCACCACTTGTGTTTCTCCTTTGGGATCATTAAATACTGGTAGCTTCCCCCTGAAATTCCTGGGTTGCCTGCTGCCTTTCCCCGTTAAGTGAAGGGCCAAGGCAAGTGGATGTGTTTTAGGGAATAGATTTGTCTTCCACTTTTTCCCTCATTTTGTAAGGAAAGTACACTGTTATGTTCACTTTAGTCTGGTAGTATTTTCCTCTCTGGGTAGTTTAGACTTAAGACATCAACAAAGGTAGGTCAGGAAAGATAATTAAGATGTGCATATGCAAATGATAATTACACACACTGCAAATTTGCATGCGACCTTTGGTTAACATTTTAGAAAGCCATGTGGATTGATTTCATTAATACACATTTGTTAGCATATCATTGAGGTATGCTGTGTTATGCTTAATTTTAAATGAAGCTTTAATTAAGCTGCTTGAAGGCCTACAATTTAGAAAGGGATTAGAATTTCTTGCCAACCAGGGCTCGTTGTCATAAGGGTTATTCTAGCTTATGGGAGAATAATTATAAATCATGGAGTCTCTACATTCCCAGGGCACGGGGACTACCGTGAGGTTTTTCAGCAACACTTTAATTCATCACAACAGAAGTGTTCATATTTCACTTTAATAAAAAATACATAATATTTTGAAATATTCTTGAATGATCCAGCTTGAAAAATGAAAATTACCTTTAAATCTATACAGGGCAGTTTCTTTGGGCACTTTTAATGTAATAATTTATTAAGTTCTTATATTCATCATGTGTGCACAAATACCATGTAAATATTACAGCTGTACTCCATGACAAAACAAGCATAATGCAGACATAGAATCATACAGAGAACTGACAAATGGGAAAAAAGGGAGATCTAGTATTTTCTGTACAAAAAAATGCCACTTTTTGATAATTTGTAAAAATGCATAACTTTTGGCATTTTAGAGAAAAACACTGTATAAAAATAAATATTCTATGTACAATAACACACACAGGCCAGTCCAGGGTTAGAATCATCACTGCAAAAGAAAACATAAACAAGTGTTAGTGACAGCTCACAACAAACAAGGGGAAGGACCATGCCATGGGGGGAAGGACAGTGTTAGGGAAGCTGGCTCTGGGTTCTCCAGGAAGAAAAGCAATGGTGATGGATATCAGCAGGGATCCTTTCCACTTCCCCATGTGGGAAAGTGAGGGCAGGAGGTTCATCCTGGGCTGACTCTGTCTCCACCCTCTTCCTACCACTTTGGCTTGAGCACTTGGCATTAACACCCACAGCAGGCACTGAAAGTGGGCCAGACCCCAGGCAGTGCAGGAGGGGTCTGAGGGAATCCAGGTGGAAATCTCATCTTTGTGCAAGGATCAGAGTGCTTTGGGGCCAGGCAGCTCAAAGGCCACAGATACAGTTCTCTCCTTTGTGGCCCATAGAGCTGAACTGTGATATACAAACAAGGAGGAGTTTTAGTTGCCACTTTTCAGGGGTACAATCCTGGAAATCCCATCCATGCATCCACACCTCTTCCACTCTTAGCCAGATTAATGGAAAAACATTAGCAGGACCCATGGCACTGCCAAGTCAACACAGAAATGTTTCCAGGATTACTTTACCTTATTCCAGCAGCCTTGAACTGGAAGGCCATCATCCCCCTGCGAAAAAGATGGATGAAATAGCACTTTAGGATACAGAAAGTGGCACAGAGATGGAAAAAGGAAGGCATGGGTTAACTATTACTGCAACAAACAGTTTGAACCAGGGCTGGAGGAATAGTCTGAGAGATATTCCTCACCCTTCAGAGTGACCCAGACTTCCGGCTGGCAGAACCAGTGCAGCCTGAAGCAGGGGCTGGGGTGAAGAGGGGAAATGCCTGCAGGCTGTGCAAGGGACTTATGTACACGAGAACCACTCTCCCCTAAGAAAGGAGTCTATCCAGGCTTCCTCAAGGAAGAAGAGAAGGAACACAGGAGGTCCAACTCAGCCAGAAAAACACTGCCAGGGGCTGGCAGTGGCAAATGTGAGGTGGCTGCTCTGTGTCCTCAGGCTTGGCTCTGTAACATGGAGCTTAAAAGCAAAACCCAGAGTCAGCACTAACCTCAGATCCTGAGGAGAGTCTGGGAAAAACCTCCATTTCCTTTCTGCTGTCTCTTAAAGGGTTTGCTTTGTCATGTAAGACACTGCCCAGCTGTCCCCTCTTGCCTCTGGGGAGATCCTGCTCCAGGGGAATTAGGAAAACAAGCCCCTCTGCTGGTACAGGATGTCTCAGCTGACTCCCTGAAAGGGGGCTTTGGCTCCAGTAACATCAGTGGGATTTCTGTGAAAATCCCCTGGCATTTCTGCAACCATGATATCTTGGACTCCACGGCCCAACGTGGGTGTGTTACTGTTTTTTAGTTTATTTTTTGTGATGTTGAAGAAGGTTGAATGCTTTAAGGGCTGTGCTACTAAAAGATGGAGACTCCATGGTTGGGGAATGCTTTTGTAAATGACTGCCATTAATTTCAACCCTGTGCAGCCCTCTTTGTTGGGCTGGATGTGACATCCGTGCTAAGGTGCTCTGGAGCAGGAGCTGAAGTCATGCAAGGAGATACATCTCTGACATGAGAAGTCAAATACTTGTGCTGTGTGCACATGGCACATTCGTGGACTATCACTACTCCCCAGGAAACCCCAAAAAAATACAAACAGAAAAGCAAATGCACAGTAGTATATTGAGAAAGGAACTATTTAACAGAGATGCGCTTCCAGGGCTCCGATGAACTGAACATTGCCATGATGCTACAACAACATTGCTTTTCAAATGCATTTTTTGGACTGTGGTGTCCTTGTGCTTCTTCCTCCCCTTCTCCCCACTATGTGGAAATACAGAATTATGAGTTAATTACTGGCTAAATTGTGGTGTTCCCATTGGTACACTGGTGGTGATAGGAATGACTGGTGTAGTGCATGGCAGGAAGAGATTAGGGAAGTTAGGTGTATGAAGGAATGGGAGGCCAGGGAGTTGCAGCTTAGGGATCAAAGGAAGACCAGGGTCACAAGGAAGTGTTTGTTGCCCGCGAATGTGCCAAGAATGGAAACATGACATGCTTATTAGTACCAAGGATCCCCCTCCACATATCTCAGATATGCAAAGAGTTAGTTCACAGCCTCTATAAGCTACACACGTGGATGTGTCAGCTGGATGCCAAGCTTTTAACCTAGCTGGATCCAAAAACATGCTTATTCACGTTCCCAAGCTATCTTGCATGCCAGAACACTATGTATAAAAAATAACAGCATCCGTATTTCATCAGATTTTCTGGCAAGTTTCCCTTAATGAAAATAGATATGAAAAGCAGTGTGAGTTCTAATATGGCCATGTGAGGTGAATGCTCACTGGGAGCAGTGACAAAACCAGAAAGGTCATCTGCCAGGACACTGGTGGAATCCTTGTACCTGTGAAATTAGGTGCCTTACTCAGCCAGAAGTTACTCCATAGAAACCTGGCTATGAGCACTGGGAGACAAAACACTTGGCTCTGTGGTCTTCCTCCTTTGTGGACTGCTCTGGGTAGGTATGGTTTCACCTGTGGGACTGGAAGAAGTTTCTGCTGCCCAGAATTTACAGAGCAGCAGCTGAGACCTTACCAGTGGTCACTGTTTGAGTCACTGCCCCAAAGAGACAATAGCAGCACTCAAACAAGGGAATACTGGAAAGAAAACTGTTAGCTCTTCACAAAGCTCAAATAACAAAGGCTTTTAATGGCAATTTCATGGCCTTTTTTTTTCCCCTCAGGAAACTAGGAAAACCTTCCAAACTAAATGTGGCTTTTTGCTTTGGGATGCATTTTCCCAGCTAGTTGAACTAACAATATCCCATCTCTTGTAGATGGCAACAAACATCCTTAAGTGAGTGTAAAGCTTGGGAGGACCAACCCCAAGCATGACCTCATCATGCCAAACAGGGCCAGAAGGGCAGGGGAGTACAAGTTTCTTTATATTACAGAGATGTTGAGACTGTCCTAGGGAGCAAAAACCACATCTGAATGCTGCAGTTCCAGAAAATCTCAGAGAAAAAGAATAAATTGGTGACCTTTATTGGGACACTTAATAATCAGTTAGGTTAAGTGTTTCTGAATACTTTTGCCTTGCAACAATTGGGCTAGATCAGGTACTAATACAATAATCATTTTATCACTTGAATAAGATGGATATTGGGAAACAGGCAATTCCAAATTAAATTCTGGATGCTATGGCTACAATTTGGACTTTTGGGGAGAGTCATAAATAGGATTTATCCAGCAGGGAGGTTAAGTGTCCCCGTTAATATGTTTCACATGGGCTCACTAATGGCATAACTATTATTTTCAGTCATCTTAATATATGGGGTGAATGAGGTCATATGGAACCATGTCAGGCTGTGCTCAACACACACAAGCATTAAAAATAGAGTTAATGAAGGACATGAGCATTGCAGCTCCTTGTGAGGAAGCCAAGCCAGTGCAGAGCTGGGTCTGCATACATTGGTTTACTGGAACTTGTCAAAGTGAAGGCAAAGGAAGAACTGAAGCAGTTGTAAATAAAACCACATTCCAACTCTATTTTTCCTCATGCCACAAAGTACTGCTGACAGTAGCTGGGAATCAGCATGAAGGGAAGGGCCTGGTTCTGACAGCAGCAATAAGAGGAAGGGAGGATGGAGACAGGTGAAGAAGGAACTGCCAGGTGTTTCTAGAGCATGCAGCTGTTTGAGGGGAACAGCAAATAGCATCAAGAGCCAAAAAGCAAACGAGCATGCAGGAAAGGGAAGGTACACCATACCAATGGGCAAGGGGCATCCAGGCCGTCCAGCCCAGGTAACCCCGGCTCACCCTTCTCGCCTTTAAAACCTCGGAGACCCTGTTTATGAAATCAACCACTATCGTTATTTCAGTCAATACCAGCCATCTCCTTGTCACGGGAGGAGAGGCTGAGGCCGCACTGGGACTGGCACAGGGCACTCAGCTGCACACCCAGCACAGAGCCCTGTCTGCACAGTGAGCTGTGTCTGCACAATCAGCAGGAGTAGCGTTCTTTCTGGTTTTCTGTCATCTACGACAGGATATACTTCCCTGAGCTAAAGCTGAGAGGCTGGCAATGGTGTTTGCTCCCTTCCAAGATCATCCATTCCTCCGATCCCCACTAGGAAACCCAGCAGCTGGATTTCTAAATGTACAATCCCAAAGTACTCCTGGAATTTGTGGCACTGCCAGCAGATTTTTGGCAGCATTTGCTGCAGCATATCAATTTAGATAAAAATGTACACATATTCCTATATTTATTCATTTGCTTAGATTTATAGCCAATCCATTTTGACAGAAACATATCCCATTCAGGATAACTGAGACTTGTTTTCCCTCTGGGTAGTGCAGCTCAAGTGCCCTGTGTGTTCTCAGGCCATCACATCAGCTGGCTGTTATTCCAAGACAAGGAAACCAGCATTCCAGTTTTGCTGTTACGTAGATTTGATCCAGTTGAGCATCTCCAGAGAAGAGTTGTAACCAGCAGCAAAGGAGACAGAGCTTTATCCGCAGAGGAGAAAGCCCTGGGCTCCCAACACATGGGACACCCCATGTACCCCAAACCTTTGTGAGGTCTGGAAGAGGAAGGAACATAACCATGGTCACTCGGCAGCCTGATCCCTCCAAGGATCAGTTACTCCTACAGTTTTGCCACAGGCTGTGGTGGGAACCCAGCCGGGCCATATCTGAGTGTTGTACTTTTGCAAGACCATTATTTATGTTATGATTTCCTTCTGTCTTCCCATCAACACATCTTAAAACAATACATTTGATGAAACAGGACATACCAACGGACAGGGTGCATCTAATCCAGGTGCTCCTTGGTCTCCCTTATCCCCTTTAGACCCTCTAGAGCCTTTCTTGCCCCTCTCCCCCTGTAAATAATAGTTTAGTCCGAGAAAAAAAGAATACACAAAAGCTTTAGGATCATCCATTTCAAACAAATGTCAGTGATAGTTTAAAAAAAGGATAAACATTTAGGAAACATTTTAAAATAAATCTCCCTCTGAGATGTTAAGTGAACAACAACGTATGGAGCTGCTGAGCTGTAACTGAGCTGCATAAACACTCTGGCTGTGGCTGCAGACCCTCACTGACAGACTGCAAGGGCTCGGCATCAAAGGGATTGTCACACGACTTCTTGGGGCTCCCCATACATCAGAGAAGGGCACCTTGGAGAACTGGCTGACCTCAGACACACAGAATGGGAGAACCACCCCTCTGGCCAGCAGGGTGCCACCTCATCTCAATCTCCAGCTGGCTGGGAATGTCCCTCTGCCACTGGAGCTCTGGGATAGCACTTACCACTCTGAATTCCTATTCTTAAAGCAAGTCTCATTCAGGGAACTCTCAGCCAAGGAATGAAGCAAGTACCCAGCCCTGAGAGTCTGCACAGTCTGGGTGTCCTTTGGGATACTCCAAGTAGTGCTCTCCCAAAAACCCTGTTAGACCAGGGACTAATCCTAGGCAGCACAGCCGCAGGGCAGTGACTGGTCCTGGATCCTTATCTGGCAGCACAAGGCAGGGCATAGTGTGATACTTTCCAGTTGCATCCATACCAAATCTTTCTGTATAACAGACAAAATTCTCAAAGCTGCTGAGCATGACACAGGGGGAAGGGGCTGCTGCACAGGGAACTGAACTTTAGCTCCATGTGAGGAATGTTAAAAGAATTAAAGGATAAAATCAGCATAGGCTGCTGCTTCTCCTTAAAAAAAAAAAAAATAAAAAAAATATGTTAAACCCAAAGCTGGCATGAGAAATGGATGGGAGAGGAGAGGCAATGAGGAAAAGTCATCCAGAACCAAGCACTGGAATGGAAAGGATAATCCAGGAAAAATGCAGCATGGGTTGCTCTGGAGGAAGGAACCAGGAAGAAAGGCAGAAGAGAAGGAAGGGATAAAGGGGACAAAGGTGGACCTGTAGGAGCGAGGAAGATGCACATACACAAAAGGAAAAAAACCCACAGGCATTAAGGTAACAGCAGGACAGGTTCAGGGTTCACACTTTTTCAGCTAGGTTATACAAAATGCCATTAGTGTTCCTACTGCCATTGGTGCCATGACCCCAGGCACAGCTATGCTGATCTCCTGCTCCAAGCAGAAAGCAGCAGGAGCATTTCTGGGATTTAAAAAGCTTAGAGGAAAAGAGAGGATTTTGCCTTGGACTTCAGAGTAAGGAATAAGGGGAAGTCCCTGTACAAGGGCTCAGTGGGAAAAGGAGTATTTTCTAGGATCCCCTAAGATATTGAACTTGCCCATTTAGACTCTTGAGTTTCTCACACTTTTCCATTGCAAACCATGGGCTGCAGTGAGGCAGAGTGCATGCATGCCTCAAGAGGCCAGCAAAACTCCCCACTCACGCTTTCCTACTCATCCTCTACAAGGAGTTGCAGTTTCTCACAGTTTTCATTTGCTTTTATGCCAGAGCTCAGAGAAATCCCATCTACAGCTTATGAAACATCCTTCTTTTCATTAAGACACTCAGTCTAAAAACCAACTGAAAAAGTCTAGGAATTAAAAATTACATTTTTTAGAAGCCACACAAACAAAACAAAACACATTAGTGAAGAGGAAGTTAAGAAGAAAAGCCAGAAATGCAATGATTAAAAAAGTGGAGAACTTTGGTGCTCCCACGAAACTTGAACCTTTCTCCCCTAGTTTAAGATGCCAGTTGGCTACTGCTGTCCAGAACTGTCCTTTCTGTGCAGAGTAAGGTCAGAAATCCATTGCAGATAGAGGACAGAGAACACTCACTATGCATCAAAAGCAAATCCATACAATGAAATCACCACATGGGCACATGCACTATAAAAATTTACATCTTCAGATAAATTTAAGTGATACCAGAGTCTTATGGATAGAAGGTGTGTGTGACTACATACAGTTGTATTGAACTTCTTGACATTTATACAAGTGTAATATTACAAAGACTAGAATCCAAAAGTCATTTGTATTTCTAAATATATATTATATTCAACCATAGCTCGTAAATGTTTTTATCAAAAGACTCTGATTTAAAGCCTTTACAGGCAAGAAAACCTGCTGAAATAGAAGGAGCTTCTCAACATGCACTCCTTTGTAATGTTTATCCTTCCATATCACAGGTGGTATGATGGGAAAGCTGCCATTCCTGCTATTGGGTTTGACCCAACTCTTCACCATCACATCCATTTAGGACAATGCCTGAGGAGATGTCATGTCTGATTCTTTAAGTCAGGCAAATTTAATTTCTCTATTCCAAATTTACATCTTCCAAATTCTCTGCAGGATTGGTTGCTAGAGGACAGCCTTCTTTTTCATGCTTCAGGGACAAATTAAAAGTACTGGAATAAGATTTGTTGGTTGCACCTCAGCTAGTTCTCCCAGGAAACCCTACACACATCTGTAAGTAGATAAGCAGGATTTCCTAAAGCACACCATGTTGGCCTAACTCAGGCCTAACTCCTGTGCTTCAGCAACAGAGCTGTGACAACAATGAACACATTAGAAAATCCCTCCTATAGCCTTCAGAGAGATGCAGCACAATGTCCCAGGTGACGGAACGAGCTACAGGTACGACCTTCTAAAATACAGGTGTGTGAAGTTATTTGGATGAAGGTCTGGCAGACAAACACATGCTGGCTACTACAGGTGCTCAGGAGTGAACTGGGCTGTCCCTGTATATAGGTGTTAGTAATTAAATCCAAGGCGTTTGCCTGGTAACTTACCCGGGCTCCCTTGTCACCAGGTAGACCTTGTAAACCCTGAAATGCATCAACACAAAAGAAATATTTTAAAACAAGCAAGTTGCACTGTATTCCCACTAAAAGAAGAATGTGTGCTCAGGAGGTTGGGGTTGTTTTTTTTTTTTTTTCCATTTGTACCAATGGCCCTATGTCAAAAGCAAACAAACAAAACTTTTCCAGCAGATAACCTCCTCTTCACCTCCATCAGACCATCCAGGTTCTAACACCACTATTATTATTACTAAGGGCTCTTTCAGATAAGAAACAAACTAGTAACAAGAATGCAGCAAACTTCCTTTTCGTGTTGAACAACAAAGCAGCTCCATGACTGCATTAGACCAGATAAACACGGGCCCCATTTTGCAAAAAGCAATCCCAGACAGTGCAATTAACCTCACTAAAGGCAGCTTTTGCCCCTACAAAGGCAAGACAGGGCTCTCCCAGACAGGTGGGAGGCAGGCACCCAGGCTGTGAAAGGTTAAAGGGAACAGATGTGCTCTAAAGCAGCATTTTGGACTAGGATACACATCCTGGGAGTCCCATACAGCTTCTTTTGGTAGTTCAAGGACCAAGATGAATTAACATTTTCCCTTCAGCCTCCTCTACATCACTCTGAGTCTGCTCTGAAGCTACTGAGCTCTTTCTGTTACTCCCATAGTGAACAAGATCTTGTAACTTGAGTTACATCTAACCCAGCTGTGACTGCAAGCACTGTATTACAGCAGCATCTTCAGCTGTCAACCACAGCAAGGAAACGGCCTCTGGAGGTAAAGCCCTAGCATTCCCATACTTACAGGAAGCCCTGCTGGCCCCATTGGTCCTGCAGCTCCAGGATCTCCTTTGCTGCCCTGACATGGATACAAAAAAGTAGAAACTGTTAACATTCCTACTCAGTCCAAACTGCCAGCAGAGCACCATAGAAGAAAAAGCAAAGGATGCATTTCAAAGCACTTAAAAACTCCCAAGGATGAGATACTGAAACATCAAAGAGGCCCAGCTGAGCATCTTGTATGTGCAAGGGGAGGGCGATTCCAGCTCTGGAAAAAGCCTAGAGCACCGTTATCCCTCAGAGCTGTTTTATCTTCAGAGCAGTTACACAGCATCCATCAATACTGAAGCAAACTCACCCTTTCTCCTTTTGGTCCTGCTGGTCCCGAAACCCCAATTGGTCCTGGAGTACCCTGCAGTTATAGGAAGGAAAACACATTCAGGATACATTTATTCCAGGGCCTCATTAAAGCCAGGAGACACTGCTGCTCCTTTAGGAAAAGCACAGCTTGGAAGGACAGTCTGGAGGAGGAAGGCACCTAGCACCAATACAGCTTTCAGTGTTGGTGGAGATGGGTTTGAAGTAGTTGGTACAGGCAATTTCAAGAACATGAGAACTGCTATATTAGATCACAACAGCACCACTGTACAGAGTCTTATTTTTAATTCTGAAGCTCTGTCTTAACAATCATTTCAGCAGGCATTTCTATCAGCTCCACAGACAGGAATTCTTTCTATCTAGTTTATACCACACAAGGCTGAAAGCTGTAGCAGAAAAAAGGCCATTTACACACATGATAAGCAATTCTCTTTTCTTTTTATTTCCTTGTTTTCTTTCCCCCCTCCCAGAATCAGTGTAGTTGAGCAAAATGGGAAGCATTGGGTCAGTCATTCATGCAAACTGACCAACCCCAAGTTGCAGTGCTGAATGCAGGTATGTACAGGCACAGATGTGAACCACGAGGGGTAGCCTCCAGGCCCTCTGCTCCCTCCTTGCCATTCCTGTAATTTCACCTGGCTCCCAGTCATGCAGGCAGAAAAACCCAGTGTTTTTCCTAACCCTTTGACACAGGGGCCATCTCCCACCAGGATATCAAACTTCCTTCCCGGTGCTCCTGAGACTTCCTTGGGCTTTGGGAAATCACTCAAAGTGTAATGTTGGCAGCATGGTGGTTCAGTAATATTCCTTTTGGCTAAGAACAGGATTCAGGCACCTCCAACTCTATACAGACTCCTTGAACCACACAGGTATGGATCTACAATTCCTTCACAGAGACTCGATAAAGGGATGTGTTTGAGGCACATTACCTGACTCCTAGGAAGAACCAAGGAGCAGGCTTCCCAAACAGGAGAGTCTTTTTCTAAGAGCCTTAAAGCAAAGGGTCTTGCCCTTTTTAATGTCAGTCTGAAATCCTTAGTCACTAAAGTAACCCCACTGATGTGAGCAGGACAGCTCATGTGAATCAGGAGAGCTTTTCAGAGAAGATCTGCAGAATACAAGTGGAGGAGCAGTTCATGCAGCACACAATTCCAGCATGGTGAAGGAAGACAGAAAAAATCAGGGTCTCCTTGAATTCATGCAATTGTGGAAATATTAATTGCCTGCATTTATGCATAATTTAGTGCCATGGAATACATTGAAATCTCCCCCGCACACCTATAAAATTATATCTACAATTTTCCCAAACAAGTGACTGTATAAGATACCACTCATATTCTGTTCAGAAGTCAGAGCAGCTGAATTATTCCCAGTTACACTGAGGAGGAGAAATTGCTTTTTGTTTTTAAATAGCCAAATGGATTATACATGGGTGATCTGATTTCCCAAGATTTCCCTCTGATTTCCCAAGAGGGATTAAAAATATTTGGCTGCTATTTAACAGCTGTTATCCAAGAATAGCAGAGTGGTTTGCAGAACCAGGTTGGCATTACTCAGAATCACAGAATGATTTGGGCTTGGCAGGGACCTTAAAGATCACCTCGTTCCAAGACTCTGCCATGGGCAGGGCCACCTTCCACTACCCCAGATTGCTCCAAGCCCTTTCCAACCTGGCCCAGAACATTTCCAGGAACAGGGCAGCCACAACTCCTCTGGGCAACCTCCGCCAGTGCCTCACAGTAAAAGCTTTTTTCCTAATACCCAACCTAAATCTACTCAATCATGCATTTTGTCAAGCCATTCCCCCTTGTCCTGTGACTACAGCTCCTGATGATGAGTCCCTGTCCCATCTCATGAAGAAAGACAGGTTGGATAAAGAGGACAGGAGAACAGAGCACCATGGAACCATGCAGCAGCTTCATTCATCTTGTTACTGAGATAAAGTGGAAAAAGTAGGCTGTGATCCCAGGATCCAGACTTGTAGCATCAAAAGAGACAAGTGTGTGATATCATTCCTCATTTTAACTCCCCTCCCAAGCCTGCTTTGGTATAAATGAGATTATTCCTGGTGTGAACAAGACTCAGGCGGAAGACACAAAATGAGTCACAATACTAGGGAGGACAAACGTGAGGTAACAGAGAAACGGAACTCACCGGTGGTCCAGGCCTGCCGTCTAAACCTGAAGCACCCTGAACAGATGCGGAGGGTCCACAAAAACAAGGCAGAGGAGAGGGGAGGAGGGTGAGGGGAAAGGAGAGGGGAAGGGAGAGGTGAGTAAAGCAGTGACTTGAGACAAACATATGCTTGCAATAAACAAAAATTAAGATCTCAAGGACAGGTGATGGTACTTATGAGCAAACCAACAAAAACATACAAACACTGAATACATATAACGTTGACCTGCAACTTTCAGATCCTCTTAAGAATGCAAATTTCCTTCTTTCAATGCCATCAGGAAAACTCCTGGGGAAGCAGCTGTTCTGTGACAGGTGGTGAAAAGGACAATGTGACCATGGAGCTGGAATCTGCATTGCCTTTGTGGCAGGCTGGGCAACACAGGTGAGACACAAGGCTCAGAGGCCAGTGGTCACCAAGGCATTTACAAGCCATGCAGAGCCATCAGCTGTTCAAGTTCCTACCAAGAAACCCAGGGCCTGTTGGTGCACACCAAGTCAGCTGCAGGCTTGCTGCACTCCACATGCAGTTGTTTGGGGGCTTATGAAACAGGTGGCTCATCTCCCTGTGTCATCAGGGCAGATTTACACCACACTGAGATCAAGTGGCACTTTGCTGTCTGCTTGGCCCTGAATTTCGTCATCCATAAAACCTCACAATGGTTCTGCCCAAGGCACATCTAGCCCAGTATCCTGTCTCTGACAGTGGGTGGGAGAGAAAGTTGTGGTAGGATGTAAGTACCAAACACTGAGTTTTCCTCCACTTGTGCATTACAAACTCCTCACCCTATTGGCAATAGAGAAGCCCAAAGCTGCAGCAGACAATCAGGACTGCAATTCCTGCATGATGTGAAGCCCCAAGTCACAGAGGAAAAGACAGCAGTTCCAGCTTCAGAATTTTACAGTCTGAAATATTTCAGCACCTGCTTGTCACTGCATTTAGTTTGACAGTTTGAAGACACACTGAATCAGACATGGAAAAGCCTATAAACCCGAGTTTATAGAGTTCTATAAACAGAGTTTATAGAACAGAGTTCTGTGGCTCTGAGGAAGGATACAACCTCACAATATGTGATCTTACTAGCTGTGCTTCCTGGTTGGCCAGCTGATACTACTGATCCAAACAAAATATTTTGAAGAAGACACTTCTGAGCCAGTCTTTCCCTCTCCACAGCTCAGGAAGTGATGGGAAAAGCCAAGGGACCTTTGAGCCCCCATGGGGCTCACTGCTGTAGGGAAAGTGGCTAGCAAATTCCCTGACACTCTGATGAGCTTGTTGGCATAATTGCTGGGGCATCTCCTGCTCAGACTATCATAAAGACCCTGGGCTTGTCTAGATACCCCCTGGGCTTGAGGGAATAACCATTTCCACAGAAAACTTTCATTTGCATTTCTCAGGGGACTGGGTTCTGACTTCTCACTGCTTCACTGTGACACAATCCCTTGCCTTTGAGCCTTCCAGAAGCACCACTTTCTTCCCACTGGCTCTGCCTGGAAGCTCAGGGAATGTACTCATGCTGAGCCTAGTGTTAAAGGGGATTTGTCCAGGCTTTAGAAGGGAACTACTGTTCAGCGCAACTAAAGGAGGAAAACATTTTACAAACAAAGACACGCACATTTCAGCCAAAGTCAGGGACAAGGAATCTGAGTGGTTGAACACAGGACGACAAAGTCACACAGTACATGAGATGCACTCTGCAATGCTCGTTCCAGGCAGAACATCTGGGAAAGGGAGAAGGTCTACTGTGCCACCAGTGCTTTTTATGATGAGAGAACTTGGAGGCTGACGGAACAACTGGGTGGGACTAGGTTACCTCCAACTCATCATACTTGTATCTAAAGCTCCTGCAAGTTCTCTATAATATATTGTGCACCAATTCCTCTTGCTAAGCCAAGCAGTGCACTAACACCAGGCAAATGGGACTGAGTTCACACACAGCAGGGACACGCTGGGTCAGGGAGCACTGATTCCATGGCAGAAGTGACAGGAATGTTTCAGCTATCAAAGAAGCTGGTTGCATTAAGAACTACCATGCTTTGTACAAAGCTTAGCCCAGGTGACAAATGGCTAGGGAAAGCGTTTCCCTTTCCACTTCTCTGACTTCTGATTCTGGTCTTGCCCTGAAGTGCAGAGAAGCCCCAGGAAAGCTACTGCCTGTTTTTCCCAGTCCTGTCAGAAGCAGGAGGAAATAAAGTGATCACTGATCTATCCGACCTAAAAGTTCTAAAAAGATCTAAAAGATGAAGGCTCAGTATAGAAACTGAGGGTTTGAGTTTAAAAAGCAAAGGCACAGTTATTTATAGACCCATCTCTTTCTCTGACTTTGCATACCAAATCCCCACGTGCGTCTCCTATTGAGGGATCTTTTTACAGTTTTTGTCAATTTGGCTCACAAAGTGCTGCTTGCTTCCTGGATACTTACGGGTAATCCCAGTGGCCCTCTGTCTCCTTTTTCACCCTGGGCACCCTTCTCTCCTTTCACTCCATCAATCCCTGCTTCCCCCTAAAGGAAGGATGGAGCAGAAAATAAACCCACAGTAACAGCACTTATATAATGAACATTCATCCCTTCAGAGAGCACTGGAGCAGCAGATGAAATAAAAGAGGCTACAGAGTAATGCTTTAGCCCAATTCTCAGCCTAATTTGAAGAAAACCCTGTCAGTCAAATCACCCCTGTGTAAGAACCTGTTTTAACTCAATGGCAATAAGAGGAGACTCAGACCCTGTGAGTAAAGATGTTCAGAGGGGAACTGAGCTCACTCCGATGCTGCTCTCTGCTGTTGCTGCTGTATATATATTTATATATAAATATAAATAACCAGAAGTTATCTGATATGGTGGGTTTACATTTTAAGACGTGGATCCACTGGAAGTGAATGACCAGTGTCTCTAAGCTTTGAAGAAAAAATCATACAGAAATAATATTTGGAAGGACTTTTGTAAATGCCATGGCATCGGTTCAACATTTCAGAAAAAAGTAATTTCAGCATTCCTTTCCCAATTGTATTTTTTTTTAAATTCTGTATTATAAACTATTAAGTAATATTAAACACAATACTCCTTTTTCTTAAATTCAAAATGTAACCCAAAGCTTTCTTCCCCCTCATTCCTGTTCATAAGGCTTTTTAAAACATACCCATCCCTTTTTGCACCCAAACAGTGCTGATGGCCAAATACTAAGGATAATCAGAAGAATTAAGACACTTTGCACATTTTTCAATCTTTGCCCAGAATGTCACCAAAAAGATGCAGCTCTTCTTGAACACTTCCACTCAACTATTTTTTGTCTAGGAGCTGTTTTACAGCAGGCAAGCCAACGGTGTAGACTGAGCATTTAGATGGAGATTAGAAAGATTCTCACCACAAAGGACAGTGAAGTTCTTGAGTGCTTTACAGCAGAATGTACAGGGTAATTTTAAGACTAATTTTAAGCTAGAGCTCAGTTCCTTAGGACTGTATAGCAGACTATTCATCCCACTGTACAGACCTCCACCCTTCAGACAAAGATTTCAACTGTGTTCTCATTGGAAAAATTCCATGGACCAGTGACTTCCCACTTCTCTGGGTGAAAACTGGAGAGAATGACCATTTTCCTGGGTCTTAAAATGAGAGCTGCTAATCCATTTCCTTCAAGAAAATATCCAGAAGGATTTCTCCTCTTACCAAGATGGAAGAAAAGTACCACCTGAACACTAGGAACTTGTTACTGAAGGGAATTCTAGCACCTGGGACAACTTTAGTTACGTTTCAGTATGTAATGTTTTCTCCCCTTACCTTGGGTCCTGGGACACCCTGAAGACCCTGTATATTTGGGATGAGAGACAAGATATAAGTAATGTTTCAGGATGGGCTTAAAACTCCAGGTACCTCAGTTAAGCGTGCAGTACAAAGGTTTTGCATTCTGGGGACACAAACACTCAGCCTCCAAAGACCTCTTTATTTGTGTAATGGGCACTTCATGTACCATTCTCATGTCTAACGAGGAGGCTCTTGCCAAGCACACCCTGGCAGGGGGCCAGGTGTGCTATTAAGACCATTTCTGCAGTTGATCCCTTTAATCCCATCCATCCCATCTTGCTACTGTCTTCCCTTTCATCTCAGACTAACATAACATTTCTTTGCCCGCCCAGCCCACCATAGCTCTGACCTACCCTGGGGGTGCGTTTGGAAGTGATACTAAGCATATTCCCCTTTCAACACTGCAGTGGTTCTGGTTGTCTTCTCCACACAGAATCCTCCCCAGCCACTGCCTGCTCTACCCCCATTCCCAGTGTCTTGCTCCTCAGGCGAAGAACTCAAACTTACTGGAGGTCCTGGAGGGCCTTGAGGTCCTGGGGGCCCAGATATCTAGAAAGCAATGCAAGAGAAGTCACCGTGAATGTGCTGCCCTCAGGGGCAAAGTGGACTGCTCAGAGGGGAGACAGGACACAGGGTGCAGCAGAGCTCCTCTACCAGGCTGGGAAACCTGGATTCCACCTCAGGACTGCATTAGGAAGCAGCAGCAATCCAGGACCGAGTGGCTGGGAAGCAGCAGCAGGGTTCTGGGGAGGGTTATGCAGCAGTTGCAAATATTTAAGAGGAGGGAAAGCAGTGAGGTTTTTTACAAAGAAAGATCCACTTCTACTACTCTACCACTGTTCCTACAAGGAGGCATAGTGACAAAGAGCAAAAGCCAGGAAAGAAAGCAGCTGGCTCCACTCATGTCGACAGCCTGTGGGACTCCTGATAGGGAACTCCAAAGCTAGGGACGAGCTTTGAAGGGAGACCGAGCAAATTCAAGAATCCTAAAATCTACTGGAAAAGAAACCAATGTGTGTATATAAACACATGCAAATATTGCTAGGAAATCCATTTACTGAAAAAGCTGAGGAAAATATTTGTAATTCTTTCCAAGATCTTCTGCTCTTCCCTAGGCGTTCCTTATTGATTGGTGGTTGCGAGATAGATTGTTCTTGTGTCAGGGAAAGGAGGCCATCAGGAGCCAGAGGTGGTTGGCAATCCAGTGCCACAGCATGAGGCTTGCTGTCCTCAGTGAAGGGGTGTCACCAGAGGGTGGGGAGTGCCTGTTCCCAGCAGCACTGCTGCCAAAGCATCCCTCCCCTGCTGCCGAGGTCGCAGAAGGAACATGAGAAAGGCGACCTACCGATTCTCCTGGATTTCCTTTGTCTCCATGCTCCCCAGGCTCACCCTTCTCTCCCTGCATGCAACAACAGATCCCATCACCACCAGCTGAGCTCCAGAGTCTCCCTCCATTGAAGCTGCCTGTGAACCACCCACGTGCTGGCAAGCAGCAGCTCCCCCAGGAAAAGTGGGAACAGATCATATGTTTCACATTCCCTGCCTGCTGCCGGAGACCTGACAGATATTCTGTGGCACCTAACGAAGGGGTAGGGCTCTGAGGCTCCCAGGATACTCAGCACTTTGGGAAATGAACCCTTGTGTGCTACTCTATGCGATTTTCTCTTTACCAAGCAGGAAAGAGCAGCCTGTCTTTTCCATTCTTACTGTCAATCCTGGAAGTCCAATGAGACCTGGCAATCCTGATGGTCCTGGTATCCCTTGGTCACCTCGTTCTCCTTTCTCTCCAGTGGGGCCATCTAGACCCTATAGATCAAAAAAGATTTGTGGAGTTTCTGCAAGACTAGATCAGGTAGACATATAAGACATCACTGCAAGAGCTAAGACTGGCTCTGTTCATCCCAAGAGTACTCTGAAAACCCTGGACATCTACCAGGTATCCAGGGAAATGCAGGGCTTCACTAGTATCGAAAGTGGAGGTGCAAATGGCTGAACAGCCTCCTGTCACTGTGGTTGTGGCAGTCCCCTGAGTGGGGATGGGGTACTGCTTTCCTGCCTCCAAGTTCTGCTCAGGGTTATGCAGTTTGCTGGAGTCCACACTAGGAATCACTCCCCACAGCCAGCTGTTGAGCAGGAGGTTCATCCTAGTAATCTTGTAGAGAGGTAGGAAGTCATTGCACAAAAGTCATTGAGCAGTGCTGGAGACACAGAAGCTGTGACAGACTGAAGCTGGGAGGCTGGGCACTCTACCCCAGTTAGTGGCTGGGTTGAGAGGGCTTACCCCATGCAGCTGCCCTCCCAGGACGGGGTGTGCTTGTGTCTCAGCCTCCTGGCTCACAGTCAGGCCTGTTTGTTTCCAGCAGCGTTTTAGTGCCAGCAAGACACCAGGCAGCAAGCTGAGGAAGGGACACGGTGCCCAGAGAGCAGGGCAGGCAGCTGGGGACAGCCACTCCAGCAAGAGGACAACACATCTGCCAGGCAGCCAGGATCTCACTCCTGTATTGTGACATTCACACAATCCAAAGAGTCCTGGGGCCTTGCCCCATAACCCGGGCAGCCACCAGTACTCGGAGAGACTTTGATTTACTCACTGGTGGGCCCACTTGTCCTGGCTCTCCCTTATCGCCCTTTTCTCCTCTGACCCCGACATGGCCTGGCTCTCCCTTCATTCCAGGTGGTCCATCCTTTCCTGGCAGACCGTGAGGGCCAGGGGGGCCCATTTCTCCAGGCTTGCCACGCGGTCCCTAAAAGAAATTCACGTAACATAAAGTGAAACATGTACAGATAAGAGTAAGGTTACTCCTGCCTGGCCAAGAGCCTCTTCCACAGCTCATCCTTTCCCTCATGGCTATGCCCTTTGGAGAGAGGACAAAGTAGTGTTTCCACAACAAATGTTAGGACATTGATAAACCACTAATGCTCCTTTTTGTGAGGCAAAATACCTCTTTCCCCCTGTGAGAAAAGCAACTATGCGACGCCAGTGACAGAGATGACTTCAGGTAAGACTTCTAGAGAATCGTGTCTTACCTTTTCTCCATCGTGGCCTGGAGGACCTGGCAAGCCAATTTCACCCTGAAACACAGAATTGTTACTTTAGCAGTTTGAAAGCAGCTATTCTGATTCCTTCTGCATGTCACTATGATGAAGAAGAGCAGGTGTTGCAGAAATAGCCTGCAGGGACAACTCACAGGGAAAAAAAGCATGAAAAATCCAGGGTTTTTTCTGTAATCGCAAAAAATAAAGCACGGAAAACCCTGGTTTTTTCTGTATTCGCAGAATTAAAAAAAAAAAAAAAACCAACAAAAAAACAATATGGAAATCCCTGTTGAAACATTACATTATGTGATTGCTTGAGAATTTTGCCAATCTTGTTGATCCTGACTTCCACCTCACAGCCCCAGTGCTGTGATATAGTCTCCAGCCAATGCGATCTTGCAGAATTTTGTTCCCACAAGCTTCTTCCTGAAGGGGATGCCAAGTAGAAAGGATCCTTCATCTTTCAGATTAGGCATTATCATTGTGGGAAGAGATTTTCAGGATATTGTGCATGAGGAGGAGTGGTAGAGGCCAGCAGGACAGTCTGATAGTGCTGGACAGGAAGTACAGGAGTACTGGGGAGAGTTGAGGGTGGGAATTCTGCCTGGGCCACTCCTGTGTCTCCCTTAGGTCTGCAAGTGCTGAACTGAGACAGTACCTTCTGTCCTGGTGGCCCTGGAGGTCCAGCCACGCCTGGAAGTCCTGGGGGTCCCTAGATAAAGAAAAAAATTATTGTCATATTATCAACACAGCTTTTATTTTTGTGTTTTGAAACCAAACACCTCTCCTGAGTTTAAGGGGAAATCAAAGAGGAGTAGTCCAAGGGATTCCTAAAATCATATTTTGTTGGGAAGCTGAGCAACGGAGAGGCCTGAGAGTTGCTCTTCCCTGCTCCTTCTAAGCACTGCCTGCTCTGAGCAGCATGTATTACCTCTTAAAGCACAGAGATGAAAGTCCTGATTAGAATTCACGTGCCAAGATCAGAAGGCAAGATGAGCTCTTCTTTCAGCTGTTGACTGTCCCAGCTTTAGCTCCCAATGGCAAAGGCCAAGTGTTTTCGATGCACCTAAATTGTCAGGCTATCTGCTTAGGATGGTCATATGGCTACTTGTGCAAAACCCCACAGCAAAGGCAGTAACTCACCATCAGGGCCAAAGTTCGTATTTCCTAGGGGAAAAGAGTGAAAAAAATAAAATTAAAATAGAAAAAGAAAACAGCCATTGGAAAACTAAGCTTTTTCCTGGAGTTGGTTTGTTCTCCCCTAATGTAACACTGGCCCAAATGAATGAGGAGCCTACAAAATTAATAAGAGGGGAAAAAGGAAAGAAAAGAAAAACCACAAAAAAACAAAACCAAAAAATTCACTCTGAGTCCCTCAGAGCTGTTATTCTACAATTTCCCCTTTTTCCCAGTGGAACCCATGCCAGCTGGGACCTGGGTACAGCCACCCGCTCACTGCACTTCATCTGCACACGCTTGCGAGGAAGCTTTGGTGACTTTGTTCACCACCCACCCCACGTCATGGGCCACTCCCAAGGGGGCTCATGTGACTCTACAACCACCAGCGTCGATACAACAGCCCACCCGGGTGCACAAGTATTTATCAAAACACTACATGCTGTGAGCTGTGGGATGAACCAACAGCACAACCAAGTGCTTCCCTTTGTTGCTACGGCCAAGGAAGCAGATCTACATTGTTCCCAGCTGTCTGTATCCCCTGGGAAATAGTAAAGCACCTAGCAGTCACCTCACAGGACAGGAGGGCAGCTGCTCACCTGGAGAGCTTCACTGATGTTCCCATCATAGTCCATCATTTCATCCTTCCCAGGCTCTCCTTTGGGGCCCTGCAAAATACCAGGTCTTTAGCCAGGGGCTGGGATTGCCCTTCCCTTGGGTTGCTCAGAGCTGTGGTTCACTCTGAAAAAGGAGGCAGAGGGCTCAGAGGGGCCCATTTCATGAGTGTCCAGTTTTTCATTTATTAAAGAAAGCCTCTGCAGTGCAGGGAATTCTACAGAACTGTAGCCAACCCAGCTCAGATCACCATGTTGTGACCATCAAGACTGGCAGGTCTAGGAAGAGGTGAAGTTGAGGCCAGAATCCAGGAGCTGGATTGTTTGACCAATTAATTGGTAGACTTGGGCATGCACCAAACCTCTTGTTGCCATTCTCTCAAAGGCCAAGGGCAAGTGCAGACTGGGATGTCTGAACTCCCTCCTCCTTCAAAGGGAATATGAGATGAGATGGCTTGGGGACTTTTTTTCTGCTAATGTAGGGGTGATGGTATGGGGTGGAGAAAGAGCCTGTCTCAAACTTAGCTACTGCCCAGCTATGAGTACCTTAAGTGACAGCAAGACCCAATCTGGCTGTCAGTGTGGTCCCACTATCCTGAGACCCCTCTGAAGGGCCATAACTCTTTGTTAGTGAAGGAACACCTACCCTTGGGCCCATGGGTCCCTGGTCTCCTGGTGAACCACGTTCCCCCTGAAAGTAGGAAGATCACAGTTTTAGCAAAACCTGTCCCTTCACTTGCTTGAACTCCAGGAATCATCCTCTGGTGGTTCTCTGAAACAGCCTGGGCTAGACAGCTTGATTTAAATTTCTCCTTTTCAGCTATGTTTTGTATACATAGGAACAAATCTGCAGCTACTGAACCTCAGAACCTGGAGCTGGGCTGTGCAGAAGCACGCCGTACCTTTTCTCCCTGTGACCCTGTAGCACCAGGCCGGCCAACGTCACCAGCTTCTCCCTGAGAGGAAGAGGAAAGATAAGGGATGGATTTTGTGTTGTATGGAGGGGGTGCAACTTCACTGCAGGCTTTGCATTTCCAGGAGGAAGAAGTGCAGAGCTGCACCAGCCAAGCAACCTGTGCTGTGCCCCCTTGTCTTCAGGTATCCCAAATCTCCTGCCATAACTGCCCACCATGCACCCAGTGCAGAGGGAATGTTCAGACTGGTTTCTCACAGAGCCTAGAGGGAAATTATTTGAACACAAGAAGGGTATTTCCCTTCCAAAAACAGTTCATAAATTTTCTCACCTGCAGCATATAGAACAACAGTACTAAAACACTCTGAAGAACCTGAAATCCCCTCAGAGGTAGGCACAGATATTCATCTGTGCTCTTTTCTACACACTTGTGCTTGGCACAGTCCCTCACAACACACAATTCCATGACGGAAAAATCACTCACCTTTGGTCCAGGGGGTCCAGGCAGACCTGGAAGGCCAGGTTCTCCTTTAGCTCCTACCAAGGCATTCTCAGCAATTCCCTTCTCTCCCTGTTTGCAAAGAAGAACAAGCCACTTGTTTCAGTTCAGACTCTGCATCTCTGTAACTTCACTTGCCAAAATATTGGCTTAGAGAGACATGGCCCAAGACAAGATCCATCAGCTGGACTCTTGATAGCCCAGAGAGGCACTGCTCCAGAGGCAGCAGCTGGCCAGGGACCAGGCCTGGGGGTCCTTGTGGAGCCCTGCCAGCAGCCACAGCCATGCTCATCCTTTTGGCTGCAGCATGGCATTTACTCCCCAGGGCAACATAAAGCTGTCTGTGGACAGACCTCACCCCCAGCCTCCCCCTGAATACTGTGTTCTTCTGTTGTTGAAACTGAACTGGTTAAACCACCTGATGATGGCTTCTTTTGGAATGTCTCCCTCTGGAGCTGTAGTCATCAGCCACTCAGCCCTGCACACCATGTCCTTTGCACAGAGCAGACAATAAGGCATTCACAGGAAAGCTTTCCCATTACACTCTTATGCCTTCCTGAAAGGGCCACTGGCATTCACTGCACTGCCCCCTTTCCCAAAGGAAAGGCACCCTACAAGTCTGATTTGTAAGGTGTGATTTCTATCTGAAAATCTCAGCGCATGGGAAAAAGCCAGTTTCAGGGCTTAGCTTTAGCTGACCTGCCCTGGGTCTCTCCAAGCACAAAGCTACTCCTCCAACTCAGAGCACAGCAGCGCAGATCCCAAACAGCCCATTTCCTCATCACACATGGATCTTGGAGCAGGAGGGAGGCTGAAATGCCATATTACATCCGAGGTCATGCTTTTAAAGGGGAATTACAGGAACATGATTCCGTGGTCCTGCTGCCAGGACCACCACGTTCCCCTCACTGCATGAGGGCATGCAATTCCTCACAAAAAGGCATCTTTTGTGTGCCCCCCTCACATCCCTGGCTGGGAGTGACATCCAGCTGAGCAGTGCATAACACACTGCCAGATGAGAGTGTGTGAGCTGTGCACAGGAGGGAGGGAGGAAAAGGGGTGAGAGTGGCCCCACCCAAAAAGAAAATAAATCAGGAAAGAGACAAACCTTTGGGCCAGGGAGTCCAGGAAGACCAGGGTCACCAGCTCGTCCTTTCTCACCCTGTTGGAAAAAAACCCATGGTCAGGGCTGACTCTGCAGGCTCTGCATCCTGGAGGAGCAGCCAAAGGGTGAGCTGCTCCTGGTTTCACACCCTCTTTCCTTTCCCTAGGAATTTTATTTTGGGCACAGACAACACACCCTCCTTGAGCAGTACCAGCTCAAGACATAGAATGTTTTCACCCAACCTTTTGACTATCTCTGCATGTCATTGCCATTTCTCTCCAAAGAAAGGTGGGTGGGAAAGGGATCCAGGGTCTCCCCTGTGCATCTTCCTTATCCCTCTGATCGTTAAACCCTTCTCCCCATGAGCTGTTCTGCACAGGCTTTCCTTGATCCATATACCAATAGAAGCTGTTGCCCAGGATGAATTTTAGTTGGCATGCAGGGCTTTCTCCAAGCCCTGCTCCTCTTCCCTAGCTCCAAATCCCAGACTCATAATGCTCTTACAAAAACCCAAGCAGTGCAGCGTCTCAGCTGGCAGCCAAGCTCTGTGACACACACTGCTCAAGGAAAAGCAGTGAAGGCAGGAGTGGCAAAAATGGCAAAGACAGCAGCTGATGGTGCAAGATGATGCCTGGAGAGCTGCAGGCTGAGCTGTGTGAGGCACCATGGAGCAGCGAAGATGCCATAGGAAGTGAGCACTGGAGAGCATCTGGCATTCCCTTGGTGAAGTGGCTTTGCTCAGTTCACCATGACACCTGGGCCAGATTTTGAACATTGGAGCTCAATTACTGGTCTTTATGTTGAAGTTAAGTTCTCTTCAGTCTATTCCCTCCAGCTGCTAAACCCATGGTTTCCAGGTACAGTGTCCTGTTTGGGAGTCTGCATTTTTCCAGGACAGACAGATACTGCAGGTTTCTGTTACCCTGCAGAGAAGTTTCAATTGCATCACCATGGAAAGGTGTGTTCTTAGCCACAATCCCCACAGCTCCAAGACTCAGCAACTTGTACAGATTACACAAAACAATTCAAATCCTCTTTCCCCCACAGGTGCCCAGCTCTCTCCACAATGGCTCCTGGAGCCACGCTGCTGGCCTGCAGGGGCTGGTGCTGCTCATGAGAGCTCAAGGGCACACATCTGACATGCAGGGTACTTGCATCAATGCTCCAGGAATGGACATGCACTGGTGGCTCCCTGGAAAATAATTAACTAGCAGCAATCTTTTTGTCAGGCAATTTGAGAGTGCAGTGACCCCTTTCTCCAAGGTAATTTGGCTTCCAGCCACCTGTAAGGTCCCCCCACCTTTCTTTCCCTTCCAGAGCATGCACATTGCTGCCCTAAATTAATGCTTCTCTCTCTGGAAAGAGGGAAAACATTTTCAGGACCTCATACCCAATGAAAACGTTTGACATTGGGTGTTTTTGTAAAGATGTAATTGCTAATCCTGTCCCAGGCCTTTGTGAATCCCCATTTCTGTCTTGGTACCCCAATTTTCATTCAAGGACTGTTCTGAATACACATGGACATAAGAGCTACTGAAAAGAACCTGTGCTGCCAGAACTAGGGTGTAAAGCAGTGGATTTCTTGAGGAGGGAGGTCAGATTACTGAATCCCTGTTTAGGGTGTTATTTCTGGAGTCAAAAGATGCAGCACTGTCCTTAATTGTTCCCGGGACAAGACTACATCCCAGGCATCTCATGCTGCCCTGCCTGCCTCCAGCCCCCACCTCCTGCAAGCGGGAACACGCAAACACACTTCACCAAGGGGGCATGAGCCAGCAGAGGACACATAATCCCCTGCAAGCACGATAATGCAGCACACGGCAGGCTCCCGGCAGCTCCCGCTCGCAGGGTACACAGCACAGCCCTGCCAGGACACCCAGCCCAAACACGCAATGTCCTACCCGCTGCCCCCTCTTCCCTGGCAAACCTGGGGGGCCCATCCTCCCTGGGACTCCAGGATCTCCCTTGGTGGGGAAGAAAAGAGACAGAGAACGTGTCTGTTATGCGTCTGTCACATGCTGTAACATAACCCAGCGAGCCTCAAACAAGAGGAGCCAGCTGCTCCGAAACCAAGCCGGCTGCTCCACGATGGAGAGGCATGGGGCCTTGGGAACTCAAACCAGGTCACGCTACACTGAGATGGGGAAACTGCCCAGGGCAGTCTATGCAGTGCACAGCAGAACAGCCCCTGCAGGGACATGGCAAGGCTTCTGTGGGGCACAGACGTACTGGGACGCAGAAGGGGGACAAGGGAAGGGGCAGACGGAATCTACTTGCTAAGGAAAGTGTGCTGTGTGTATCTTGTGGATCAGGGAGGAAAGGAGGACAGCAACTGAAAGTTATTCCCATTGACATGTGCAGAAAATGGGAACATCTGCAGCATGGTCCCTCTCTTGGTATCACTGTATCCTACTACCATTTTGCTTCAAATGGCAGGTGCCATTAGAGCCTGGATTTGGGTACTGGGAAGTACAGAGCCATTCCTCAGCTCCCTCAGCTGTGCTGAGAGAGGAATAAGATACAAACCAACCAGAAGTGCAGACCCACAGCAAAACCTTCTGAGAGTACCTTTTCTCCTGGAGTCCCAGGCTCGCCCTGGTGAGAAAGAGACAGGAAAATAAAGTGAAAAGCTAGGAAGAGGGAGTAGAAATCCTTCTAGAGCTATCAGAATGGAGAAAAAAAACATTCATCTATAGGGGCCTTGGACTTGTAAGTAAGGGCACGGGAGTGCTTCAGGTGCGTATTTTTGTGTCTGGATTTTGTTTTATCTTCATTAGCCAGCTCTCAGGTTGCTGTAAGAAACCAAACCTCAGACTCAGGGCTTCTATAAAATTGAGTAACCACCTTGCAGTACTTCAAGACATTTACCAGATACAAAGGAGCACAGAAAGACAAGATTCATCCACGGCACGAAGGAATTTGCCGCTCCTTGCTCCGTGTGGACAGGAGCAGAGCACGGCTGCGGGTGCAGCTGCGGGAGGCTGTGATGATACGAGTTCACCAGACTGCTGGGTAGCAGAGCCGCGGCTGGAGACAGGTCTAGTACCTCTGCCAAAGCCACGGCAGTTCTGAGATTCCCCTTTAGTGGGAGCTGTCTGACCATTTTCTAGCGCCTTGCGCTCTCCCAGCCCATGCGTAACTCAAGGCATTGCAGTGTAAAACTGACCTTCATCCCTGCAGCGGCCATCCCAGGAGCGCCCTGGCAGACAGAGGAAAGACAGGAACACCTTGTTTGAAATTAAGCGGACGTACATTTTTAAATAAACAAAATAGTATCACTCAGGTGAAACTAAAAATACAAAAATCCACATCTTGTCCTTTCCACAACTCAGAAGTAAATGCTGTAACACCACACAGCACCCATCCTCATTCCCTGAGCAGTTGTTCAACTATGGCAGTGGCTCTGCATTCCAGAAAGCTCTTCCAAAGTCAGGCATCATGAGGACAACCCAGACACGACAACCGGATTTCCACCACCACCCCCACCGCCCTTGGTTTTAGTCCTATAAGTGGGGCAAAGGCCAACAAGCAGAAGAGTGTCAAATACCTGAGGAATGCAAAGACAGAGCAAGGACCAAACCCCCACCTCAGGGCTTGAGCCCAGGTACCTCAGCTGAAGCATCCCAAGAAAGGCCAGCTCGAACCCCAGAGCTTTGGCCTTGCTATTCCCCCTTACTCTGTTCCTATCACAGAAGACAAACCCTGCAATAAAACGTTTTTAGGAGAGCTCTGAAGCCAGACACCTTAGGGGAGAAAACAGACTTCCAAGCACCATAATTCGGGTATCATTCTGCAGCGCAGAGCAAGCCACCACCACTCGACCATGGAGTCCAGCCTGCCCTGCCATCTGAGACAGGTGCCTTGGAGCCCCAGGAGGCAGCTGCTCCCACAGGGACTGTCTCATTTCCCTCGACAGCACTAATGCAAGAAGCGGATTGTCCCTGTCAACCATCTGCTCTGAAATTTCTGTATACCCTGTGTTAGGATTAGTTAGGTCCTGGTGAAAAGATCGAGTTACAAAAGCAAGTATGAGGGATAACTAAGGAGAGGGGAGGGAGCGAAGTGGTGTTAGAAGTTGGGAAATGTGAGGGGTTGGGATGCAGCATATGACGCAGTGAGGAGGACTGGGAACCAAGTTCAAAGAGTTTGGAAAAGTTCAAACAAGGAGTAGTGGGGAGCCAGAGAGCAGCAGGATCATACCTCTCAGCTTTCTGAAACAGAAATCGGGGACAAAAGCTAAAAAACACAAGGACAGAAGATGGAGATCAGGGATTCTATGCAATAAATGGGGGGGAAAAGCATTCCAGATTGTCTCAGGGTCAGTAGGTTTTAGTGAATATAGGCTAGAGTAATGAAAGGGAAAACGTGCAGCAAGTGGCTTGGGTTAGGCCTTCGCAGTGCCTTGGGATGCCTGTTCCTCATTTTTCAGCCTTCAAACAGCAGTGAATGCAGATAATGTTATTTTCTAGCATTTACCCTTAAACTGCAATGCACAGACATGCAGGGCTGCTCACACACTGACCCTGATTCATCATTGCAGTAGTCCAGGTTCTCACTTGGGCAGCCCTGCTTATCTGAGCTGGGCTAACACACATCTGCAGCGCTCATCTGGGACCCCCAATTTACAAAACGCCAATTCCCTACAAACATCAGCAGAGGCCGCTCTCACTGGCATAAAGCATTAAGATCCTGACGTTGCAAGTCAGCATCAGACTGGGCATGCCATTTGCTCTGTAAAACATTTCTTCCCCCATCATTGCCTTCATCAGTTAGGCCTAGTATTTTGCAATTTAGAAGCTTAAATAATTCAGCTGAGGACAGTCACTGACCAACAGACACACACACAAATCCCTGTGCATCAGGGGCAGTCAAGTGCTATGGGTGAGATCAGGCAAACAAGCATCACTCCTCTGGTTACAAGGTACCTTAGAGCCATGTCTTCCTGGCAGCCCTGGCATGCCTCTCTCCCCCTGGAAGCAGAGCAAGACACACAGAGATAGCAAGACACAGGAGATGAGTCCTCCAGGGCTCAGTGAGGAGTGCCCAGGGCACAGGTGATGAGAAACCGAAGCACCATTTTCCCCTCCTGACTCTCATCAAGCTGACTGTCCTGGGTGGGACAGTCATTTCCCATCAGTGGCACCTCTCAAACTGGTTGCTTACAGCAGGACCAACCCCACTGGAGTGCCACAGCCTCTGTGTGCTGCTACCACATCCCATGCCACAACGTGCTTCGGGGCACATGGAAACACTCCGCCTGCAGTGACCATAGGATGAACAAACCTATCTGGAGAGACAGAGAATTCAAGGGTTGCCTTGTGCTGTTAGCCTGAATTTTGTCTGGTGATAACTGGAAAATAAAACATCTTCAGGCAATCTGTATACTGATGTCATTTTGTTCTGGGTGTTCAGTCCTTGCTGGGAAGGGCTATTCAAGCAAGGATATATGTATATGCTTTTTTAAAAAAAAGAACTTTTTGTAATTACAGCATCCTGTGAACTCTATTTTGTAAAATACCTTCTAATACCATAATATACATGACCTGGCATGGGCTCCTCCTGCCCTACACAGCCTACTGAACTACCCTATTTTCAGCAGTAATTAGGAATGCTTTATACTGGAGAATGGGGACTGCTCTCTCAAAACCGATGCTTTCTGCTGGGAGACACCCACCCTGCTTGCAGAGACTATCCCCACAGGGCAGCCCAGCCTGTAACAATAATTCTCCATCCCAGAGACTTTCCTGGAAGAACTGCTGCCTGAAGAGCTGTTTAATTACTTAGCCCTGGAAAAGTAAAGCCCCCTCGGTGAGAGGGAGCAGGGTAACTCTCCCAGAGGGGCAACTTAGAGCAACCACCCTACACTGTGTTTCCTGATGACGCTGGCACAGCCCCCAGCGAGATCACACAGGCTCTAGGGCTAATTAAAGAGAGGAGCAACAAACGTGACACTGTGACACTGAAAAGCAGAAAGAAACCCAGCGACAGAGAAAAAGCAGGAAAAACAACTCTCCAGAACATCTTTAAACTCTTATGTGTTTGAAAGCCATTGTAGTACAGCGAGTACCCGCTGTGCTGATCCCTTTGTGATCCCCTGGTGTCCTCAGTGCTGCACAGGGTGCCGTAGCCAGGCAGCAGCAGCTGCCCGCCAAGAGCAGCACTGGGACGGTGCAGCCAAGCCAGGAGCTGGGAAACATCACCAAAGGTGGGTTGAAAAGGTAAAACATCCAGCACAGCTCCCCAGGGGGCTTCAGGAAGGCAAGCAGTAGCATCTCTCAGCTCTCCTGAGCTTCCTGCTGATTTAGGATACACCTCCCCAGTGTCTGAAAGAGGCTATACACAGAGATCTCACACTCTCCTGCACCTGGTGTGAGCAGCTTTATCCCCACTGGGTGCCAATGACACCTCACGCTAATCAGCTCATTAGCTGCCAATTAAAGCAGACACCCTTCCTCTTTGCTGTGAGAGGCAAATTATCAGGGGTTTCTTGAGAAGGGCTGTGGGCGCTTTCTTTATGTCTCCTTCCTCTCAGCATGAGAAAAAGCCTCGTCCTATGGATCGTTCAGAAAAGAAGTATGAAAATATAAGCGAAGCTGAATGCGAAAGGCTGGGGGCAGTGAGTCAAATACTCATTTAAGTGGCCCAGGTGATCACAATCACTGCCTAATGACTTTCATGGGACAGAGATTTATGTCCCTGCATGATCAAAGTACAAATGATGGCCACAGAAGAAAATAGCTGAGAGAATCTAGGTTGTGCTGCATTTGCCACTGGATAGGGAGAGGTAGTTAAATGAACAAGGGGTCTGTGTGATACTAACAAGCCTCCTCAAGCCTGAGATATTCTTCACTGCCAGCTAAAACAGTGATTTTTCCATGCAAAACTGGCAACTACAGCTAAACTATGAATCACAGTGTTTGTCCAGGGCTCCTTAAGGCAAAGGGAAGGTGAAGTCTAGTCCAGGTAACTGGATCCAAAGTTAGAAGAATTGAAAGTCTTCCAGAGTCCCAAACAATCCTCCTAGGTGGGAGGACAACAGAAAGAAGCAATTTCCAAAGACAACAAATGCATGTGCTGTTGGATGCTCAGGAGCTATTACTGGGTGAGGTCTGGCTGCTGATTTAAGAGTTCCCTTTCAACTCCTCTGAGCAAAAGGAAAGGAAGTCGAGAGAAAAGTGATCCTGACAATAACAAATGAAAATCTCTGTGTGAAAGAAGGTGGTGCTTTGGAACTGGGGAGGTGGCCCTTTGGAGCTGCAATTCAGTATCACAAAAAATGTGGTGGATTTAATCTCCACTCTTCCTGAAGTGGGATGAATAAGGGATGAATAAAGGGCTAGGTAGCAAGACCATGTCTCCAGGGAGGCCCTGAGTCAGGGAAGAGCGCATCACTGCAATACCAGGAGACTTCCCTTTGCCAGAGCCCAAATGAAGGGCTGGTCAGTCCTTGTACATGGGCATGAGCAAAGCAGGTGTCTGCGAGCAGTGAAACATTGGAGTTTAAGCAGGGACAAAACACAGCTTCTCCTTTCAGCCTTTTCTCCCTCCCAGGCCACACTCTGACTTCAATCCTTCAGTTCAGCTTAATGGGAGACCTGCTGTCGAGAGAGCAGCAAACTCCAAGCCCCCAAAACACACCAGTTCAAGGTGCAATTCCACCTTCATTCACACTGGCACAAACACCTTTGTGCTTGATGGAATTACACGCATGTTGAGATGGACTCAGGGAATCTTCGGACTCCGCATGCACTGCAGTATTTCTCAGCAGGTATTATTTTCTTGTAGGAAGACAATCGCTGCTGCTCTATTCAACTACGAACTGCATTCCTAAAGAACATTTCTTTAAACTCCTAATGTCACATCCCTGGTAAACTCTGAAGGGGCCTTTTCTCTCTTCAAACAGTAATCCACCCAGATGGAAAAGATATAGAAAGTGTATGTGCTGCACGATAAATGAGCTGCATGCCACACACTAAATACTTGAAATGTACGTGTCACTGTTAATGCCTTTCCAAATATTACAGGACCAGTCTTTCCTCACGATGTTTAAGATGTATGGCATGACACAGTGTGCTCTGACTGCCATGAACGCTTGCCAATGTTGTAATGTTTTAAGCACAGTCTACATTGAGTAATATACTTTAAATATATGGGTACAGTAAATTTCAGTCAAATAGATAACATCTGGGCACAGACCATATGAGCCTGTAAAAAGTATCCAGAAACAGACAGAAAAGCTGGAGCCAAACCTCAGCCCGAATCGCAGAGTTTGAGTGGATTTGATGCGTCAGCTAACCAGATTTTATGAGGAAACCCCAACTTCGCCCATCAAATAGAGAGATGCAACAAATCACCAGCAAGCTTCATAGTCAGAGAAATGCCTTTGGTAAGAATCAAATTCCACCAAACGGATAAAGGCTGCTTTTATTGCCTGAGCTCAGAGTGCCTGTCTGTGGTTAATCAGAGCACAGATGTGTACTCCATCAAATAGCCCATAGAGCTGCCTCGGACCCCACTTCCCCTTACGATCCATCAGCCCAAGGAGCAGTATCTCCCAGGTGAACTACTGTGTGTTAGAAAAACTTATTTGTCATGCCTACCTTTATGCCAGCATCCCCTTTTTCACCCTGCCCAGCAAAGGAGAGAGAAAGGGTGGAGAACAGAGAGAGGGACAGTGAACATAGAGAGAAACCAAGCAAGCAGTTCAAAGAAAAAGTAGCCAAAACAGGGGTGTGATAAAGGCAACCCCAGCATTCCGATTCTTCTGATAGCAACAGGGTACCAGCCAAGCACTGGCTGCAGCCCACCCCTCCCAGGGAATGCAAAGGCAGTTTAGGTCCCTGGAGTGGATGCTGGAGGCTGACCATAGTAACACTTTTCTATGTGATATAGGTGTAGAAACCATCAAAACATTTCACTGTCCAGAGTACCCTCATTTTCACAGCCCTGATGCAAAAGCCTCTAAAGGCTGGGTCAGTTTTATTCTTTAATGGGGGACTGCGTAGCTCCTGGTTCAGGACAGCATGGAATTACCTTGGCCAACAATTGCCCAGACTCTTCACACAGGAGTGAGTGTTCCTGTCTGCACAGTTCATTCCAGGCTCAAGAGAACTGCCTCCAGCCCCTGGCCTTTGATATCCCTTTAGGATGGGCTTGTGCCTCTTATCTGCCCCTGGGAGATGCCCACACTGACACGAGTTTAAGGGTTACCTTGGGGCCAGAGGCTCCAGGGAGGCCATGGGCACCAGGCAGGCCTGACTCACCCACCTCACCCTGGGGAAGAGAAGAAAGAAAACAGTGGAAGAAGCAAATACAGCAGCAAGAAAAGGAGCTGTGGGTTGCCAGAAATGTCAGTGGAGGTGTGAGAGGGATGTTCCACACCGAGGTGTCTCATACACATCTACCTACCTCTGGGTCTCTCTGAGAGAAGAGCACCACTCTGCATCATGAAAAGCATTCAGTGTGTGAAATGTATGGAGCGAAGGGAGTGGTCCCATATTCTACATCATATCATAACTCAGGTTAACAACTTTCCTCAACATTTAGCCTTCTTTTCTCTTCTCGTTAGGATTGGGTCCCCTACTTTCATCCATTCCTTCCAGCTTTCCCAGAGAAAGGTCACAACCTTGGGATCACCCTTCCAAGATCCATGCAGGCTCTTTGCTCAGAAGTGAATTAGCCAGACAAGTTGTTTCATGTAAGAGGAGCTGGTAGGAGAGGCCCTCGCTGTGAGGTCGCTGCCGAGAGCTGCCTGCCCCATGCACACAGAACAGGACGGGCTCCTAATGGAAAATCCGATGGTTCACTGGGAAAAGGGGCAATAAATTGTGTCTGTCTGCAGGAGTGGGCTGTGGTCTGCAGGGGCTATAATTTCCACTTCCTGACATAACAAAAACTTCTCAGTTTATACAGAGCTAATTAAAAAGCTCTCAGGCCTTGCCATTTCGCTTGCAGAGCACCCATAAAGCAACGTGGAGATAACAGGGGACACAGGACTCCTTCCTGCTGGGAACATAGACCTTCCCCTTCTCCAGCTCACATCTCTTTAGCAGTATCTCTTCATTCCCTCTCTCCCCTTTGATCTTCCTTTGTGTCTTTCTTTCCCCTGCCTCTCTGTCTCTTCATTACACCCTCCAGGCTTGACAACCCTGCTGTTAATCAGCTGCTGGTGAAGGCGTTAGGGCATTGGCAGTTTCTGCCTTTTAACCCGGAGCAGGATTGACTCTGTCCTATATCCCAGAGAGCAACAGCCAGGGATTTGGCCCTTTCCAGCCTCCTGTTCAGGTCTGGATGCACAAGAAGTGCATTTCTGCCTGGAAGTGGGTGTAGAGAGGCACACACACTCAGGGAGACATCTGTTCTGTAGCTGCTGGAGAGTTAAAGATACCTCTGGACCCAGGCTGTCCTTACATGGGTGACAGCAGCGGATCCAGGGCCTGTTGCAGACCTTTGTCCAGCAGGAGCAGAGCTCCACAGGACACTCCAGAGTAGTCCACAGATTTTCAGCCATGATTCCACAAGGCATCAGTGCACTTAATTCATTTAACAACATTGGAGCTTCCCTTCTTACCTTTCTGCCAGGGTATCCCTGAATCCCAGGATCTCCCTGCAAAAGGCAAAAAGACAAAAGAAAGTGAGGCTTGGCCTGAGAAGGACAAATCTCTGCCCTTTTCCCTGGGGTATTGCTAGGATGGGAGAGCATTCCATGGTCGCCTTTTGCTCAGAGTGACTCCACTGAGTTCCTGACCCTTCAGACCCACAGGTCACTGTTACCTGCACTGGGCTGAGCCCTGGCAGGAAAGCCCTGGCAGCCAAGTAACACATGTCAGCTGTGTGTCCCAATTCCATGGCTCCTATCTCCTCACCCTGGCTACATATCTCAGATAAAAACAAATTAGGGTGGGTGGCTGCAGCTGAAAAACAACAACAACCACCCCCTCCCTCGCACTTTGGCAAGTGAATAAATGGGAAACCGTGGCAGAGTTAACAATAGCATTGCAAAATCCATTCCTGAAGCGCTGGGAAATGCTTTGAGAATGGAAGAAGCCAATAAAGCTGTGTGTGGCAAACAATTTTGCAAGATGGGCTGATGAGGCGTGCCTGGCTCAGTCAAGATGCGACTCAGACGTGTCGCCTGGACAAAACCCATGAGTCAGCACACAGGGCAGGCCCCAGAGGCAACACTGCGCTGGGTTAGAAATCTTTCTCAGCTATTTGATGTAACCTCTTTTACCCCTCCTCCATCCATCAAAATGTACACATCTGTCCTTGCCAGGAGAGTTCACCTCTGTTCATCATCTTCCTACACCTCTAAGTGAAGTGAGAAGTTCTCACCTTTGGTCCAGGAGGCCCAGGTAAGCCCTGTGGATAAAATCAAAACAGACACTGGGGTTGAAAAATGTAGGCATTATATGGACAGCATGGTAATGGGAGATGCTGGCTGCTTTGGTTTGAAACACCCCTCAGAGATTTGCGCTCAGAGATTGAGATTTGAGCTCAAACACCCCCAATCTGTTCTTTGTGGAGATACTATGTTAACCCACACATCCAAATAAATTCATGCCCATAGTGCTCCAACCCTTCCCGTTTGATCTCACTGAATCTGAAGACCAAAAAGCTGCTTTGCTTTATGTATTATATTCCAGAATCTTTTCTGCTTCTCTGCCTTGCTTAGGGAATTTTTCCCAGCCCACTGTGCAGCTCTGGAGTAAATCAGGCATTTGCAGCTTCCTCTGGCAAGCTAAATGGAGAGAATATATTAACAAACAAACCACTTGTGTCTTTTAATGAGAAATAACCAAACAATTTACCTGATATGAACCATGAAACATACCAGATATGTGTGTATGTAAATATAAATAAACAAAATATCTATGCAGGAGCTGCATGTGAGCAGACAGGAGGGGAAAACTACTCTAGATAGCCTCTGATGCCTATATCGCCCTTGATGTTGCCTGTTTTAGCAATTCAAGTGTTTAGCCATCCTGTCCTTGGCTCCTCAGAGACAGATGAAGATCTCTCAGAGAGAAATGAGATGCTTTCAGGATCCCTGACCCCTGTATTGTGTGTGGAGAGGTACTTTTGCCTCCAGGGACAAGACCTACTTGCCCTGCTAGCAGGCCCTGAACACTCTTTGAGATGAAAGCACCTATCATTATGCAGTGGCTACAGAGCCAGCGTACCCTGGTTCCCCCTGCAGCTCCCAGGAATGGAGCTGGTTTCTGGTACCCACCTTTCCATCTCTGCCAGGCTTTCCAGGTTCTCCCACTTTGCCCTGTTGCAAGAGAGAGGTACATTAGCAGGATTTTCTGTCCTACACGCTGCCATTTAGTGATGGTATTATCGTACAAAAGGTTCTTCTGTTCCCACCCTCCTTGGCTGCTTGCTAGGACAGGGACAGGACTTCAAAGGGGTGGCAAGGAGCACGACAATTACACCCCACATACTACTTCCTCCCTGGGGCCATCTGCAGGGGCTGAGGAGGAGGAAATGAGCCTGGTGTCACCCACTGTGTGTCTAGATAGCAGCAGTGCCCCATGCACACCTCCGCCTTCCCTCTCATTCCCTTCCTTCCCCAGAACTTCTTCCTCCCCACACATCCACATTCTCTGCAGGTCTTCAATGCCGTGGCCATTTCAGCTTCACCAGAGGCAACAGAGGCCAGAGGAAACTGCCTGAGCCCTAGGGGAAGGGGAAGCAGAAGGATTTAGGTTTTGGTAAGGACTTACAGGGGGTCCAATTGGCCCAGGATGTCCTGGGATTCCTTTGGGTCCAGCTGGTCCAGCAGGCCCTGGTGGACCAGGGGGCCCTGGGGGACCTTGGATCCCTGCTTGCCCTTGTTCACCCTGCAGTTTGTAAAACAAGAGTTATCAGCTGGCAGAGCAAACCCTTTGCACTGCCACCCCGAGACCCCAAGGCAGGCCAGCCTGGCCAAAGCAGATGAGATAGAAGCAAGTCCCAGGTTACTGCCAGGAGAAGTTTCCAAGAGCAATGGAAAGCCCTGCTGAGGGCAGCCTGGGAAGCAGGAGCCAGCACCCTATGGTTTTGCAAAGACATCTGAGGTCACCTGGTCAGAGCTCTCTTCTAAAGACATCTAGTGATTACAGGGCAGTCCAAAGAGACCTTTTTCTTCACTGAATCAATCAAGTAAAATTTACGTGTCAAAGACTGACATCTCTTGAGTCTCTAAGGCTTTCCAAAGCACTTGACAGTCACATGTGAAGCAAAGCCTCCCGTGACCACACTGGCACTTCCAGGCAGAGCCACAGTGTCTTACCTCAGCCTATTTTCCCCCCATACTATGTTTATTGGACAACACTCCCTCTGTTTTGCCAAGGACCAAAAGTAGAAATGCCACAAACTCAAAAGAAAATAACACGATCATCATGGCATTCCTGGAGCCCACCCAAGGCAGGCCCATGTACGCCAGGCAGAGCCTGTTTTTTCTAAGATTTAACAAGGCAGCGTGTGCTGAGCCACCTGCCATTTTCGGCTCTCTGAAACAGAGCTGTTTGAGCTGGTTCCTCCCCAGGCCCCTCAGTAGCCATTCGGTGGCGGTGGCTCACGCCTCAGCAATGTCATCTGGCCCAAAGGACCTGGACGTGGCATCAAGCGGCGCTGAGGAGACAGTGGGTTGGAAGCACCACGTTTGAATACCAGACTGCTGATCTATAATTGATGAAACCAGCGAGCTCCTAAGGCACCATGGCACCCGTGCTAAGCCGTTTGCCTGTTAGACTCACCTCCCCAGATAAAATACCACAGCAGCCTACTGCTAGTGATCCAATTTAAATTTGAAAAACTTTCCTTGGTGGATCCACAGGAAGCTAGAAACCAAACATGGCCGTTTCTCAATTAAAAGTCAATGGGTGCGCAGTTGGGTCTCTCCAGCATTTATCCTCTCCATAGCCTTATAGACTGGAGGAAAATGCATGAAATCTGTCCCCTGCCTGTGTTCTTACCAAGAGCGCTGTTTATCCTGGCTGCCTTTAGTAAAACATGCAGATACAGGGATGTTTGCTTTATTTAGAATGATAAATGAAAGTAATAAGCTGCAAATTTTATCCTTTCTGCCATGAGCTCTATTTAAAAGAAAATTTCCAGCACGAGAGCCAGGCTCACGAGAAGCTCAGTCATGTGTGGAGCAACAGCTCTTTTCCTGTGCCTCACTGCCCAACCCGCAGCCCACGCTGGGAAGCCTGCTGGGCCAAGCAGGACGGGTGCACTTGCTTTTCCCCATTTTTCAAGTGGACCTTCATTCATCCTGTGGCCCTTGCAAGGGAATGCAGGTTCTTTTCTAGGCTTCCTTATCCTCCATACTCAGTGCTATTCAACCGTCCTGTAAATCATCTCATTTAAATATGGAAGGTAATTTGCATCTAATGAAGATGTTGGGAGGAAACTGGAATTTATTTCTAGATTTCTTCTTGCCTTGACCTCTCATTCCAGCTTAAAAGACTTTCCTCCCACTGTATCTTACAGCACCCCCAGCATGGGTGCACCATGGGAAGGCCTTTGCCCATCTCGCTTTGGCTCTCCCTCCTCTATTCCCACCTCAGCTCTGCCAACCCAATCCATGCTCCAGACGTAAGGCACTAAAATGCGGCATGGTGCTGGAAAGGGATGCTGGCAGGGGACAGGGCGCTGGGAAGAGCAGGAGCCCTGCCCCAGCACATGGACAGGCTGGAAGGAGCTCACCCAAAGCCCTGTTCACATCACCCTGTCTTTGCTGTCTTGGACACAGAGGGCTTTCTCTAGGCAAGTGCCCATCCTTGCAGATCCCTAAACACACAAAGTGTTATAACCACATCATCATAGCCTTATTAATGTGCTCAGCACAAAAGGACCCCCACAGAGCTAAATGGACAGTAAGCGGATACAGTAAGTGGGAGATCAGGTGTCATTTTTCTCAGTTGTCATTCTATATTTTTAGCTGTTGACTGGAGCTATTTTTCATTTCTTTTAAACACCAGCCAGCCACCCCGACTGCGCCCCAGAACTGCAATGCTTGCTCAGCCTCCTCATACAGGACCCCACTCAACTAACTCATGTCTCAGTTAAGCCCCAGCCCTTGGGCGAAGCACTCCTGCTGATGTGCTCAGAGTTAGCACCAGGATTTTCCTCTCTTCCAGGCACTGGTGCTAACACCCATTTTGCAGCCTCACTGTTTTTTTGAGTATTCATATGCTGAGCTCCTGAAATTGCCTGGTGCTGGCAGATCTGAAGGAGCAGATTACACCCTGTTGCATTTAGAGTATGAATACAGCAAAGGCAAAACAGATCATGGCAAAACTCTCCGGTGAAGTTTTCCTCTGCGGACAGAGGGAATTTGCAGTCCTGGCTGACGACAGGACGTAGGGCAGCTATTCAAGTTTCCCACTTCATCCTGGAGAGGAACTTCAGCTTTCAAAGCCTTCCCAAGAGGTCAGTCCTTGGCCTGGCTCTCCAGACTGTCACTTTGAAGGGCAAACAGTGCAATCCATGGGGCTCTGTGTGGTGTGAATGCTGAATCGATAGAAACTGAACCGAAACCACAGACTCGAGTGGTAAGGTCAGGATTTGTCCAGTGCTGGGCAAGGACCAGGCACCTCATGGTAAAGGTCTCTTGCATTCTGCAGTTCCCTGCTAGCATCCAACTGTCTAGACAGGCAGCAGGGTGACAAAACTCAGCCACTTAATACAGACTGCCCAGCACACTTCAGCAGGATAATTGCAGTGGTTTGTCCACACAGGAAAGCTAATCCCAACTGATGGAATGAGGGAGCATAAAGTAGGCTCATTAAAAGCCACATGAACTCTGACTATGGACACTCTTATTCACTATTCATATGTCCGTAATTCACTTTATAAATTCATTCCCAAAGTAAACTAAACATGAATTATGGCCCTGGAAACCAAAATAAATGTGCTTACACAAAGATTTAATGCAATTTAATGAAACCATTCTAAGAGCTTATTTAAACACATTTCCCCAAGTGCCTCAGACTAGACCAACCCTTAGAAGAAGCGTTTGCCTATTCATTCATCTCAGTTAAATTTCACAGACATTAGATGCATTTCAGCAAGAGGCTTCTAACCTCTTCTGGAGATTGAACATGCAGGAACTGACTCCTTAAGGGAGGAGGCTGCTTGTCGACAGCCCCAAGAACAGCTTCATGGCCCATTTCTTTTAGTTTAAAAAACTGGCTTCACTGCATTTCTTTTTAGCAACATTATCACATCAAAGATTTCCTCTGCTTTCAAGAAAGTCCCTCAGCTCTGCCTGAAACTCTTGGAAACCTCTCTGCAGGGGAAGAAAGACAGGTAGCAAGCTGATTAATTGCAAGCATCGGGATAAGCTTAGAAACAGGCAACAAAGAGGAGAAGTCTACCTGGAAAGTGCGTCTCTTTATGACCGGAGGTGGAGCCAGCCGCACAGAATTGAGGAGAGGCAACAGCTGAAGAAGATCAAACCAGAAGGTCGCAGGGCAAAGGAGGCCATTAGGGCACCGAGAGTCAGAGAGCAGCCAGGGGAGAGAAGAAAGAAGAGGGGAACAGAGAGATTGCCATGAAAATAAAGGCCGGCATGAGAGTGGCGCAGAGCGGGCACGGTGCAGGGACCTGCTGGCAGACCTCTGAGCTCCTCCGTACTGCTCGCAGGGGCACCTGGCACTCACCATCCCAATGCTCCCACTGCACAGAGCTTTTACAGCTTCCTCTGCCTGGAAATAGACTTACCCAGGGGATTTTTGACTCAGCTCCACTGATCTCCTTAGGAACTGCTCACTGCAAGATATCCCCTCACTGGTTGTGCTAGGGTCTCCAGTGATGGGATTGTTTCTCTTAACTTCTCATCATCAGATTTGGGGCAACTATCAAAATATCAATTTTCTTCAAGTTCTCCAAGTGCAGTTTTCTAGTCCACTTACAAGAAACCTGGTGTATCTCCACGTCTCTCCCTTCCTCCAGGTGTGGAAGGGAGGGGAGAGAGGCTAGCTGGGGTCAACACAGGTCCTGGTGTGGCTCACTTAGCTGGGCAGACATAGCCACCATGGCCAAGAGAGAAGAACCAGGCCTTGGAGCTGGAGTCCTAAGCAGGGCATTGCCTTGACAGCCTGTGCTTTGTTTTTCCTTGCTCAACAGTATCATCACCCTCTGACTGCTTATAGCCAGGAATGCTGCCTTAGGGCACAAAGCTGACCCGGACACACAGAAATCAAATGCACTAAAGCTCAGGAGCATTTGTTCATCCTTTTGCTGTATCCAGTTTCCACTCGCACGCACGCTGCTGTCACCCTGGCACCCACCATGCCGGCTCCAGGCCCAGGAATGCTGCTCTGGCCTGATCCACTTTCCTGTTCCTATCAGTTTTCCATTGAAGCTGCTCTTGATTTACATAGGGAGAAGCAAGAGAGGTTTTCTGTGCTCAGGCACAAAAACATGCCCATTTCCACCATGTGACATTTCCCCCCACATGAGCTGTGCACTCAGATCCCAGAGGTGTGCCCACAGGTCTCCCACCACAGAAACCATACACTTCCAAGGAACACTTTTTATTCCCTTTTAACATTGTCCTTCATGTGTGCAGTGAAAGCAAAGATCCAGTCCTGTTGCAAAGAGAAGTGGTAATCCAATATTGCAGCGTCATGATCAGGTGGTTGTGTTCAAATGTACGGCTCCAGACAGCCACAAGCTATCACTCCAAAAGCAGTGCTGCTGGAAATTCAGCTGGGCTGATTTTATCCAAAGGCAAACTTCCTCCTTCTAAAAGAGGGTGCAGGAGGCTCCACAGCTCAGGAGAGCCAGCTAAGCTGGTTTTGCCTGGCTGCTCAAGCGCTGAAGGGTATCTGAAACATTATGCAGCTTACAGGGAAGCTGAGGGAGGATGCTGGAAAGGATAAGGAGGAAAATGGAGAAAAGTAGTCCTGAAAACAGAGACAAGACAAGACCCTGCAATGGATTCAGGTGCAAGTGGGAGAGTGTAGAGAGGAAACCTGAAGGTACTTCCAATTCCTGCCCTGCCCCCTGTATCCCAATGGGAAGTTTTTTCAGAAGGCAGCATGCAATATTGGATCCGCATCCTCGAGCCTTCGCATCAGAACTGGGTCCCATCAGACCACTACCCACAAACCTTCAGCGTAAGGATCTGGTTAGAGCGCAGGGCTGCAAGGGTGGTACTTAGGTATTCCTGGGGAACAGTGAAGACACGAGACAAACGGGGTCAGTTAGACAAACAGCATTTCTCAGGGCAAATGGAGCATGGCTGGTCCTCCCCCTTCCCTGAGTGGCATTTTGGAACAGTTTGAGCAGCCATTTCACCCCAAATGGGCAGCCCCAATGCCTGGGTTCATCCCTCACAGCAGCACAGGTCATGCAGACTCATACGGACAAAAAAATAGGAAACTACAGGAGCCAAGGCACATACCCTAACCTTGTATTTCCTTCCTAAGAAAACAAATATGAAACAAAACTGAAAAAACATCCCTGGTTTTTCAGGATGCTGGTTTTCATTTCCTCACCCAGAACATCTGACAAAGAATCTTGTCAAACAGAAAAGCAAGAATAAATTGCAATTCGGTCAGCAGTGTCGCATTTTTACAACAAGGCCCATCCTAATTTTTATTCAGGGAGGAAGAAAAAAACCTGCACCTCTGCTGGCTGATCTGTGCCTCTGGCTCCCTGAACTTGCAGTTCAGGATAGCCTGTCCTTGAGTTGATCTGAGGACAGTCACCCTTCCCGTGAGCATGTCTCAGCCCTGAACAACTCATGGGCTTTTTATAATGTTGAGCTTGGTGCCTCATGAGACCAAAAGTATCTCCATGAGAGCCAAGGAAACATTGCTAGGATGTGAGGCTTTGCACCCACCCTTTTCCTGCTGTCACAGCCCTGCAGCTCATCAGTCACCCTACAACCCTGACCCACCAGACCAGTGTGCCTTTGCCCCCAGGCCTGAGCCCAGGCTACTTCCAGGGATGCATCAGCTCCCTTCCCAGTGTTGCCTTGGGTCCTGCCACTGCTTTTCACCTTGAGCACTGGGGACAGCCAGAGCCAAGGGCTGTAACAGGAACTCAGGACACTGCTCGGGTGACCAGTGATGTTGGCTTCTTTTTAACATAACAATCTAGTGAGCCGGCTCACTAAATAAACACAGCTGAGCGGCTGTTACTGCACGGGGGACTGGCACATACCCATGGCCCCCTTCTCCCTCGCTGCCAGCCGAGCTCTCTCTGCAGTGCCTCTGCTGCTCCAACCCTGCTCCCTCCGGGCCAGGGACCAGAGCCCAGCTGATTATCCAGAGGCCCATCAAAAATAAACAGCAAGCTCTTAAGCCTGTCTCCCTGTACACCCAGATTACAAATTCCAGCCACTTCATATGATGTCGTTCCAATGCATTTCCAGTGGATTTTCAGCACTCTGGTTGTTTTTAGAACTGGTTAAATCCCCTCAAACCCTATGATGTATTCCCTCCGCTCTTGGCTACAGCACATGCTGGCCAGGCCAGGATGAAGAGGCAAGTGGGGCAACATACTGGCTTTCATTAAACAGTTGCTGGCATAAACCCTCCCCCTCAGCCTCTTCCTTGCAGGCAGAAAGTCCACCAGGCTTGGGGACCATCATGGGGACCAGCTCACTGGGGATCTGACAGAGCACCATGGCCAGGGGGTGCAGGGTTACCCTCAGGCAGAGAGCACAATCCTTCCCCTTGCCTCTATGCAGGGATGACACCAGCATGAGGGAGAAGAAAAAGGGAGCAATGATGACAGAGTTTTCTCCAAGTCTGCAAACTCCACACTGCTCCTGGCCACGCAACCACAGCAGAGGCTGTGGAAACAGCACAGAGCCAGTGTAGCAGCACAAGGAGTGAGTGGGTGACCTCTACTCCTCCAGAAAACCGCAGGTTTCATTGGGTTTTGGGGTGAGGACATGGACCTTCCCCTCTCTGGCACAAAGCACAGGAGGGTATCCAGGAAGTCGAACTGACAGCAGCTATCCAGGGGTCAACTCCGGTGGGCAGGAACAGACCGGAGAACCAACATCCCTCCTGGAAAACCTTATCTGCTGCTTTTCTGCGAAACACATCAATCAGCCAAGCACTGCCCTGGGGGCCAGGATGATGTTAATGAAATGATCTCTACTTCCAACAAAAAGCCAGTCAAACCAAGGAGGATTAACATGCAGGAAGGCAGGAGACAGAAGATAATAACACTAATGACTTACCCTGTGCGGGTACTCTGCACATTGACCCTGTGAGAGAAGGGGATTAAAAAGGAAAGAGTTTAAACCACAAACAGAGGGGACCAAAATAGGCATGCAGGGTCAGATCCAGAAGGTGTAAATCATTGTGACTGTATCAGCTTCAGAGCAGTTATGCCAGTTTGCACCCTGCCTCCTCTCCCCGATCCCCTGAGCCCTCTGCTCTTGCTGTACTCCTCACTCACAGTCAGGTCGAGCAGCGCCAAGTCTACCAAGTCCCTTCCTCTCTTTTAATTTAATTTTCAACACTGCTCCCGTTGAAATTACCTTTTCTCCTTTTTGTCCTGGAGGTCCCTATAAAAGAAAAGTGACCAAAAAGGGTCTCAGTAAATGAAGGAGTTAAGTGAATACAAGGAGAAAGGGATTAGGGGGAGAGATGGGATAGGGATGAGATACTTACGGGTTGTCCCCTGGGACCTGCAGCACCCTTTAAAGAAAAACAGAATTTAACACGGGATGGCTTTCCATTTACAGTGACAAGAAGACAGTGTATAGAACAGGTGAAAAACTGAGTTTTTAAAAACAATTGTGAAGAAAATTCCCAAGAGAAATCCGGATTCCGTTTGTTACTCTGGAGGAGTGAAAATGCACACATGCTCTGGCTGCACCACAGGGGAGAAATATTAAAAGGAGAGGGGAAAAATCATCAGGAAAACACACCCTTATTGTTCCCAGGACCTCAGCTGACAGCACGTCTCCTCGGCCGACGCGCTGGGACAGAACCAGAAGCAGCCAGGACTGAAGCCTGAGCTAGGATTGTGCAACAGGGAAGTGGGGAGGGGGATCTTCAACATGTGCTTGCCAGAGGGCTATACTGACACTCAGGCTCAAAAAAACAGACTTACAGATTTAGCAGGAGAAAACATTCAACACTTCAGTGAGCGAAGGTGACTACAGAGCTGCTCTCTCTTGACATACTCATATTTGGGATTTCATCATCAGAGATGTCAACAGGAACAAGACAGCATTTGGGCTTCCATCAAGTGCAGTCTAAGTTTATCATTTTCAACCAAAAGCACACATGAAACAGAGCTTCGGGGTGGGGGGCGGACACCACATTTAATACAAAAAATATGCTTTTTTTTGGTTGTTGTTAGATAAGTTGAAAGCTGCCAGATGGGTTTTCAGAAATCTTTCCATCAACTTTTACTTGTGCTATGAGGCCAACCACGAAAAATGTCAGCTCCCAGAATATATTTAAAGAACATAATTGCTAACTGCAAGGAAAACACATCCCATGCATAACTAGAGAGTTGCTGCTGTGACATGATGAATCTGATAGCCATAATGCAAAAATTACAGACATGCATCCCAGCACTACTATTATGAAGTTACAGAATTAGGGATGCAGCTAATGCATCATCTGAATGAAGATTGCTACCCTGCCCATGAGCTTGTTTCCAGCTGAGAGGCAACATCATTTCAAACCAACCCATCACCCACAGACAAACACATGCATTTTTACCATCTCTCCCTTCTGTCCAGGATGGCCCTGCAAAAAAAGGAAACGCACATCACCTTTGGCCACTGCAGTCTCTAGAAGATTGCTTTAACCCACTTTCCCCTTACCTCAGTAGGTGCCCACAGTTATTACACCTCCAAAGCGGAATGCAACGCTGATCATGTGGAGCTTTGCTCACACACCTAACAGGACACTGCTCCCTGCTACCCAAAATGCTCAGAACAAAGCTCTGGGAGAAGAACACAACGTGCCAAGGCTCTGCAGGGCATGGCTGGGTCATGGTTAAGTCCCCCTTGGGCTGGCAGAGCAGCTTCTGCTGAGTGAAGTGCGTGAGCCTAGAGCAGTACAAGAGAGGTGCTGCTGCATCTCTCTTGGGGGTGATGCTCCTCAGGGCAAAAACAGAGTCCTGCTGCAGGAAATTAGATGCCAGAGGTATGTGCTACCAGCTCCTTCTCCAGTCCAGAACAGCTAGAAGAGTGTGGTGGGAAACCTGGGTTTCATGTCCACTGGGTCCATGGAGAAGTAGCACATTTGTGCCTAATTCTCCAAAGGACGGTAAGAAGTTAGGTTTCTACTACAAGGCTCTAAGGACAGCATGCAGACCTCACAGAGGTCTTTAGGATCCCTCCCTCTTCCACTGCAGCTCTTTTCAGCACAGCAGCAAAGAGAAGGAATCTGTTGGCTGAGGCAAAGGGCTGATACCTTGGGGATCTGCTCTGCCTGTCTGATTCAGGGTGGGAGTGCCTGCTAAAGCTTTCCCCACAGCAGCCAGGCTGCTGCACTTGTGAATGGCTATTTTATAGATTTGCCTAGAAAGGAATAGGCCATACTCTGCCTTCCTTAATCTCTTGACTCCTGCATCTCCCCCAAGGCATCTGTGGCATCCTCCTGCCTGCCAGCCTCCTAATTTTCTTTTAATCCATGCATGTGCGTGACATTGCAAAATAATCCCCTCAAAAACATATGGTATAACACACAGGCAGGCAGCACAGTGGGACCTAGCAGGAGGCAGGGCAGGAAGCCTGCAGAGAAGTTGTTTGCTTACCGGTTTGCCATCCAGGCCAATAGGGCCCTGAAATAAAAGAGGAAAAATGATGAGAAATGCTTTCCCTGGAGTGTCTGTCCATCTGCCCCAGGAAGCACTATGTGCCACAAGACTGCATGGACTGGGGTGATGTGAGGTGACTCTCCCTGCCCTCCTGCCCCATCCTGGCAGGTCTCTGGCCCACTGAGTACCAGCCCAGATTTCAAACTGCTTCAGCAGGGAACTGCTCACTGTCAGCACATTTCAGCAGCAATGCTGGACTCAAGAATAGAAGCAAGGAGGGATTCACTGGCAATTTGCAAAAAAGCCTCAGAATTAAAAATTTTACAGTGTTTGGTAAACTAGCTGAATATCAGCAGTTTTCTCAAGGCTTTGATTTAAAAGGGCACCCACCTTTGGGGGAAGAGGAATTTTGCAAATGATAGAATAATAAAAGTGTCCCAGGGAAGATGTGACATACAGCTCAGCACTGAAGGTGCTGAAGGTACTGTTTGATGAGAAACAGGCTCCGCAGAGATGTCCCACCCAGCACTTTCTCATGAGCTCGGCCTATTTGTTTTCTGCTCCTCCAAAGCCAAAGACCACAAGGGCCTGGAGGGATCTGCTTCTCCTCAGCCCAGGGGCAGCTCACAGCCCCCCTTTTCACAAAGGGCAGAGCTGTGGAGCCCAGTCAGAGAACTCAGAGGCTGCCAACTCCTCCCATTTTCCAGGCGTGAGAGTCTCCCCCGCAGACCTGCTCTGGCACATCCAGTGTCCTGAAGCAGCAGCTGAGCTGCCTGGCAGAAGCAGGGATGTGGAGGGCGTTTGTGTTTGCCTTAGACTTCCTAGTTGTCCAGGATAAATGCGTATGAATAAATAGCAAGTGTTCGAGTTCTTCAGCAGCCCCACTGCTCCGAAGAGTGCTGCCAGCAACTGCAGGATTGAAATGAAATTTGCTTTGTCCTCTCCTGGGCATATTCTCTGCTCCCTTGTAACTGTGCTGGAGAAGAATTCCCCCTCACTTCTTATGTCCTCTCCCTTTTGAATGGCCAGGGTGTTCAGCCTAGCACAGCGCCCAGCTGACCCTCAAGATGCAGGGCCCGTTTTGGATCCCAAGCACTTGCTGCTTTTGGAATATCACCTAAAAGCTCAATTAAAGTTGGAATTTCACCTACCTAGGGGTTGTTTTCTTTGTTTGGGATGGGGGTATTTCTTAGGATAGTTTTCTTTTACTGAACAGATCTGGCTTTAACTATGTTATTTTAACACTTGGGGCTTTTTTAAAATTAATTTCCTTTCAGAGTTGTGTGGTTTGGGTTTAGTTTTTGATTTTTGGTGGTTTTTTCCTAAGTATCACTTAAAAGAAAAAGAAAAAAGTAGAAAAACAAATGAAGAAAAAATTACTTTTTCCAGTGATATCAGATCAGGTCATTGGTTTCAGGAAGAAATGATGAGATACAGCAAGCACTTATGAGGCTTCCTAGTAATATCACACATCCGTACCTCATAAATTAAGAGTTACACTTACCGGGAATCCAGGAAAACCTCTTGTTCCAGGCTGTCCCTGGGAAGGATGAAACAGCGACAGCAGTTTAAAGGAACTGAAATGAATTTTGATGGACCCTAAGTCCTCTCTACAGAGCCTTTCCTCCAGCCTCTGACCCATTAGCCTACAACTCTCTGAAGAGATACCCAATTCCCCTCCAAGGGGAAAGAGTCTTGGGAAGGAGGGGAAATCTCTCATCCCCACTCCAATCTGTACAGGGCCAAGAAAATGCTGGAGCAGCTCCAGTTTGGACTACAAGCAGTTTCCTTGAAGTTTCTACATTAATTAAATGGGTGTCCCTAGCCCATATGTCAGGCTTTTGGAGTATATTCCAGAGGCTGAGCTCATTTTATGGCAATTCTTGCTGCCATAAACCTGAGATGTTTAATGCAGGGTGCTGTTCTGTGCAAGACAAGCCTTGCAGGTCACTGGTGTCTAAATACAGCTATTTCTCTGCTCCTCCTCCCCTTGTCTTATGTCCCAGCTCATTCATTTTCCTCACAAAAAATTTTGGAGATGATTTTTTTTCCTCTTCTGTTTGTGTTTTTTTTTAATCCTCTGAGAGCTAAGAGAAAAAGGAGAGTCAGGCAGCGTGATGAGAGGAACATGAGCACCAAGCTTTTTCCCCCTGCCTCTTCCTGGCTAGCTAGCATTGGCTACCAGTCTGGGATGAGGTACAGCAAACTCTGGCTTTGGATGTGTTTGGCAGCTTCTTCATCCCCTACTTAAAAACACTGAAAAAAAGGAAAATGTTCTGGCTGTTAATATTTCGTAGTTCTTCAGTTTTTGGTATCTGTGACATCCCAGGTCACAGTTACCATAGCTTTGTTGGTATCCAGTAAAGATAGCACTCACTTAAGGATTGTTTTAATCTCAGTTTCCCAAAAAAAGCACGAGCCAGGTCAGGAAGCATATGGTCCATATGGCCCAGACTTCAGCAGATCTTGAAGCACACTCATATAGATAGAAACAGCTGGATGAGGTAAATCCTGTGCCACACTCATCAAGTGACCACGGTGGCACCTTGCCTACCCTGAAAGCTGTGCTATAATGCCAAAATGCCCAGCTTCCTTATGTGTTCTCTCATTTTGGGGAAGAAAATGCTTTCTTCAGCAATTTGAGCTACCATGACTGGACTGTTGGAGTCCTGCAGGGGCTTCCTAGGAAAGAGCTGGGCATAAACAGGATGCATCTCTGCCTTAACCAGAATGGTCCCATGTGGTGCTGAGGGAAGTGAAGGATGGGACAGGCCTCCTGGGCGGTGAGGCTGAGATTTGCCACAGTGAAGCACTGACAATCCTTTGGGAGAGTCCTCAGAGCTATGCTGACAGGGAAAACCTTCACCTTCAGGTAATATCTCCAGCTATCCTCTGTCTGCAGAGAGACTCAAGTGAAGGTTTACCCCTGCAGAGGATGGGCCCAAGCCTCTTTGCAGGTTTTGAGGGATGTCCCCACCATAAAATGCCTCATGTTGCACTGAAGAGTTCTGGTTTTGTACACAATGCTAGCAGGACATAATCACATTTGCACTGTTTCTTTAGTTCTGCAAAGTTGAACTTGGTCAGCTTTGCTTTGTAAGATACACACAAAACCACCTGGTCCTGTTGGCCAGTGACCAGAAGGAAGATAGGCTATAAATTAAAGGATCTGTCCACCGTTGGCTTCTGAAAAGGCAAGAAGCAAGAAGAGCCTAGCCACAATTCATTAATTTCGGTTCCCTGCCGGACACCTCCCTGACAAGAAGTGCTAAAAAAAGAATTAGGGAGAAAACCTGGAAATGGTGCAATTTGGCTTCCTCTGTAGACTACAGACTCTTGCCTCTTTCTCCTTGGAGGACAGCAGAGTGATTTGCACGGTATCAAGCCAAGACAACAGTTCAGCAGCGAGTGATTCCAAGAGACTGTTTTTGTTGGGTGGCTGTTTTTCCTTGTCTCCTTTTTAAAATGTTGATTGTATGAAGTATGTAATCCTGGGAGCTGCCAAATCATGGAGACCGTCTGTTTCTGCCACTATCGGCGCACTGTCCCTCTCTGGCCAGGAGTTAAGCAGCCCTGAGCTTGAGTGAAAACTTCAACCTCCAAACAAAAATCTGGAAACTATTTGTCATCCCACATCTTTCCAAATGGCCCCTTGGCCAGGTTTTCCGTGTTTGTCTTCAGTGCTCGGCCATCCTTTTGACCTATCACCAGCTCCCCAGGAAACGGGATCATCTTCACAGTAGGCTTTGCAGGGGCAAAGTGTGGAGTTGGGCCAGTCCTGACACCTCAGGGCTTTGATTGGTGTAGGCAAAACGCCATCTTAGATATCATTTGCCATCTAATTTTTCTGCTGCTTTAAAGATGCAACATGTTCTGTACTTTCCCAATAGCAGCAGAGGCAGCAGCACCAACGCAGGCAAAAATTGTCCTGCAGCCCAGGCACGTGTCCTTCAAGAAAACAGTGGTGCCTATGTCTTTTGCAGGACCTACATGGACAGGAACTGATGGCTTTTCTGTCTGATTACTACAATTACACTGTTCAGAAGGCTGAGATCCAGAGCTTGTGAGAAACAGCAAAAGCAACGGGGCACTTACCCTCCAAAATCTGCTGTTTGTGGAACAGGGTGGTCTTGCTCAGACTTTGGCTTGAGAGACTTGCCAGCCCTTCTTCCTTGCCTAGATACACGGCCAGGGACCATCTGCTAGGCATAAAACACTTGGGGAGACCCATTTGGGTCCTGGGCTTTGGTTCTGTCACTTCTCAAACTCCAGCATCCCAGGCAGGTGGGCCTGGAGACCGACAAAGCTGTTTTTTATTAGAAACACTTGTCATGGGGGTTTTGGAAAATTAATTGGAAAGCCAGATGTAGCCAAGTGTTCGCACTGCCTAGGTCTCTCTCACTTGACCTCCGCTATGAAACAAAGGTTGCCAGCAGCCCATCCTCTCTGCAGGTCAAGGACGGTGCTCTTCACAGGTTAATCAAAATCGGAAGTGCCCACTGAGAGGGAGAGAATTGAATCTCAGATCTTTTTTCATGGAAATCTCTGGTGGAGGCTGTACAGGGATGGAGTGGAAAGGTCTGGCTGCACCCGCACAAAAGCAGAGGGTTGATAGCTGAACCACAGTGCAAGAAGCATCCAGCATTTAGGACACGTAAACACTTCAACCCTTCATTTTGGTCTTTTTTTATGACCCTGTCCTTGCAAAAAGCTTTGTCTGGCTGACTCCTTGCACCTTGCAGAGACACTTTTGCTAGAAAAGGGTTCAAAATCCCACCTTTTGTCATTTCCCCAGCCAGCTAAGAGACTCTCCAGACAGCAGTAGTCATGCTGACAGAGCTTCCAAGATTTTGGATACTTGACAAGGACCTCTGCACTACACATCTTTGTGAGCTCCCCAGTCACCAGCTTAGCTCTGATCCTGGTCTTCAGTAAAATCAGGGGGCTTGTTCCCTGCTGATTGAAACAAAGGCTGAAATCAGCCAGGCAAAGGGAAAATTTTCTCCAAAAGTGAGTGCAGCCCTGTTGCAAGAAGGAAATATACTTCTTCCTTTTAAATGCAGGAGTTTGGTTTCCTTGCCGAGAGAAGGCTTCCTCATTTGTTCTGGAGTATGAGCTATAATTTCATTATATATAGTATATAATACCAGTATAAAACCAAGGCTGGCTCAGCATGGGAACCACATTACACAGGGTTTTTGCTCTTTCCAGCTGATGCTGAGTCTTAATGCCCCTCCTAAGTCTTTCCCAGTAACTTGCCCACATCCTGCATCAGACAAAAATAGAGAAAAAAGCCACTTACGGGCGGACCACGGGGCCCAATGATAGACATGCCAGCTTCTCCTGGAGCACCCTGCAGAGAGACAAAGCAGAGGAAAAGGAGTGAGAAAAGGAGAGGAAAACACGAAGACAACTATATTCCTATCAAAACTGGGGTTAAATGAGGCTTTAGTTCTTCAGGGGTAAGAACTTCAGAGCTTATTGGACAGCTGCTGTTCTGGCCTCCCCCAGCTCCTGCCTCACACTTTGGGGGAAAAGATGTCCTTCAGAGCTGTTCAGATGTGCCAGAAAATGGAAGCTGCACAGCAAGGAGAAGTATAAACACATAAAACACTTTCTGGCAAAACAGAGGTTCTGCCCCATTGCAAGTGTAAAAGATGGCCTGAAACTCTTTCTGTTTCCTTCCTGCGAGTTCCAGGAGGATTGTTTCCTGCAGACGAAAGAAAAGAAGAGGGATGTGCTGGGCTCCGGGGAAGTGGGAGCTGTGGGCAGCTTATTTGGTTGCCTCCAGAAATGCCTCACTTGTGTACTTCTCAAACTCAGTTGAAATGGGGATGAAAACAAAGCAAAGTGCTTGCTGAAAATGAAAACAGCTGCCTCTCCAATTCCTAGCCACCCACAGCATGAGATGGGCAGGACATGCCCCTCTCTTTGGAAAACATGGTGTATTCCTGAGAGGCAGCTCCAGAAGTGCCATGGGCTGGGGAGCTTTGGGATACAGCATCCCATAAACCAAGCAGCCTGCAAGAAAGCAGAGCATCCTGCAAAACAAAGCTGTGGCTTAGGGTTCTCATGGAGAGCTTTGGGGAAGCAGGGGCAACTAGGAGTGATTTTGTTCCACTGTTTGTTTGTATCTATCTGCTGTCCCTTCATGAAACTTTGGCCAGAAACAAATGCAAGGACATGCAGAGAAAAAGCAGGATGGCTTCAGGTGGGAAATTCTGGTCTGTTGGATAATGTTGGTTGGCTCAACTGAGCAAACAGTGTACACAAGGACAAAGAATCTCCATCCTACTTTACCCTTCCTTGTTGTGTTTTTCTCTCTATCTACTATGAAGAGGAGCAAATGGGCTTGGTATGGTAGTGCATGGATGATCTCCTCTTGTCAGGTAAATATCCATCCCTTGCCTAATTTCTACACACTGTTATTCAGTAGTTCATACATCCCAAATACCTCCATTTCTCTGCTCTCACAGGTGGGAGGTACTCACAGCTCTGGAGAAAACATATTAACACTGAAATGCCAAACACTACAAAACACAGGCCAGTAGTAGGATCACTTTGTAAACCAGCACTTCTTTGCGGCTACAAATCCCAACTCACTGCACAGCAAATAGTCTGTGAGATGGTGCCCCACAGACTTAAACTACAGCATCAGCTTTCCTCAGGAGGAAGAGGTCCCACTGTGTCAGAAATAGGAGCATGCTGTGCCATTTTATTCCTTGCTCCCACCTGCACCAGGGATCAGGCTAGCCTGGGAGGTAGAAGGGAGCTGCGAGTTGGTTAGGGCAAGCAGAGCTGCCAGTGGGGAAGAAAGTCAATGGTTAAAATCCAGGAAGCCTTGAGGGAAGCCCTGCGTGTGCCCACTGGCTCTTATGCTGTTAGTAAATCATCATAAACAAGAAACTCAGCATCTTTGGAGGCTGATTGCCTGGATGACTGGCCTGAAAGGAATTTGGGAAATATACTTGCACTGACACAGAAGATGGGGCAGCTCAAGGGTGTGGAAGCCCAAAGCTGGCTACAGTGGCCATGAGTGTGACCAGGGCGCTTGGGCTGGCCCTAGAAGAGGACAGTTTGGGGGTGCTACAGGCTGTGAGGAGCTGACTCACCTTCTCTCCAGATTGCCCTTTTAGTCCCTGGGTCAGTGGCACCCGTCACAGCCACATGCAAGAAAGTGCAGGGAAGACAGAGAAAGAGAGAGAGACACAAACACAGGCGTCAGCAGCAAAGGCACAGGCACGCTCTCTCGCCGCACAACTCTGGCGATGGGGCTGGGATGAGCAGGGTGGCCTCAGCTCCTGCCCCTGTCCTCTTCCCCATCCTCACCATGGGATTCCCCAGAAAGGAACAGCTCCAAAATACGGCACTCAGCCACGCAGGGGATGGCCCCCTTCGCTCAGGGTAGTTATTTGGAAGGGGCAGCTGCCAGTGGCAGGCAGGGGTGCGTGTTAGCAAACCCAGGGTTAGCAAGCCCAGCTGGCGCACGAGGTGGCAGCAGGAGACACCCAACCAGGGGGATGCTGAACCAGAGCAGGGCCTGGATAGTACAGCAGGTGAAATGGAAACACCTTCCCAGCATGTATGTGCCTTGCAGGCCTGGTCACCCTGCTGAGACCAGGGGAGCCCCTCAGGTGTGGGGCTCAGGGGGAGTAGTTTTGCTCGCACTGACACCTGATAAGGATTATCCTGAAAGCACACATATCCCCACCCCACCCAAATCCTGGTGGTTAGAAGAGAATGGGGAAGATGAAGCTTACAAAAGGGGGTTTGACTTACCGGCCGCCCAGGGATTCCCATCTCACCTTTGTCTCCCTGGCAATTAAGGCAAAAATCAGAGGCAATTGGTAATGGGCCAAAAGCAAGGTGAAAAAACAGCACAAATGAACTATGCCCCAGCAACGTTGTTGTGCAAGCGTCCAGGGATTTTGAGAGGGAGACAAAAAGTTAAAGAAAGTGTGTTTGCATGTGCCTGAACTTGTCTTTAGAATGTGTGTGAGCCACCAGTTTATTTCCACATACAACAAATTCACATATCTCACAACAGAAATTACATACACCAATTTAGGCAGCAAAAGGAGGACAGGAGTTTCCAGTCAAAGTACCATCCCAATTTCCAACACTTCATAAAATCCAGTTCCTAGGAACTGGCTTCCTGCAGTAGCCAAATGTCATGTTTTTCTCTTTCTTGACCAAAGTCATCTGGGTGTTAGCGACTTATTTATAGAGTTATCACTTTAAAACACAATTCTCTTAGATTTGAAAATACTGTCCTGTCCAGAAGCAAGAGAAAAATGTGAGAACACAAGCTGATACAGGAAAAAGCACGTCTGGAAGAAGACATATGAGCAGCTGTTTTCAGTGTCCTCTACCCCTCTGAGATCCTTCCCAGTGCATTGTCAGCATGTGAGCGATCGTAACAGTGGTTTTGGGAATTACTTTGGGTCAGGTGACACTAGACAGAGCTTCATAAAAACATGAACACAGGACCAGTGACAATTTTCTTCACCCACTTACCTACAAGGCAGTTGGCTGCTTCTTACAGTTAAACTATACTATGTAATTAAAAAAAAAATCAAAAAAACCACCCCTTTGCATTCCTGGTCACCAAAACTGAAGGCTGTGCAAATCTGGAAGATAGCAGCTCATTGCTAAAGGATCTTGGTGATTATGGCTTCAGCAACCATGTAGCTTTTGCTCTGTATTTTGCAAAAATGACATGATAATAATCCCTCAGTTCTGTTTCCAGCGATGTTTGGGGTTTCCATATGTAAAACAGAGTGTTCCTGCCCGTGGCTGACTGTGTCTGTAGACATAAACCTGGTTTTCTGGTTTCTGCAGCTGGAGACACCAGTCCCATTGGTGTCACCTCTTCGTGCCTTCCCCCACATTCAGTCCCAGTGCATGTGAACATAATCTGAAATCTCTGGAAGGGGAAGGCACTTAGCTCTGTTTGCTCTTCTGGGTGTACACAAAGGCTGTGCATCCCAAACTCAGACATTATTGCTTGGCATCCAACCATTCCTTGGTGGAAGTTTAGCCACTTCCCTCTGCGGAGTTGCAGGGGCTGTTTGGTAGGGGAGGCATTCCTTTCCATGCAGCGCCTGTGATAAATTGAAGAGCCATATATGCTTTCCAAAAGCAGCCCTTGCAGATGGATGAAACCCTAAACAGCTACTTGATTTTAAGTTTTGTTGATGATATATTATGGGAAACTGCTTTTTTGTAGGGTTTTAGGTGGGTTCTCAGTCCTGCTAATATTTGCCTATCTCTGTGCGCTGGCAGTGAGCAAAACTCCTGGTGTCGGCGTCTGGCTCTGGGATTACTTTGTGCCTGCTGGAACACATAACACTGAGCTTTCCTCTGCTTTTAGTCCCTTAAATGCTGCTTTCCTCCAGAGCAGAGCCCAGGCTGATTTCCCTCATGGTTTTTGAGGTAAAAGCTGAATTTTCTTCTGTCTCTGCTGTGGCTGGTGCCCGAGCAGGAAGAGCTCAAGGTCGGGGCTGAGCTGCGTCAGGTCTCCCGTGAGTACCTGGAGTGGTACATGACGGCACCATGTCTGGTATGTGACTGTGCAGAGTTACAGCCCTCCAAGCAATAACAGCAAAGGGGGAGCTCCCAGTAGGACAGCAATTAAATGCCAGATGTTTATAAGGAAAGGTTGTCTGTGACAGGGAGCCAGGAAAGAGCACTCGTGGGTGGATGATACCATGTAGGTTGGTTACGAAGTCATGCAAAGCTGCCTGAAGCTCCCACATCAGAGTTAAAACAGCATGAAAGGTGACCAGCAGCCTCTGTCCTGAGTCAGGGGAGAGCCAGCAGCACAATTTACATTTCCTTCATTGGGAAACTGCCTGTTATAGCTCGTGCAGTCTCCAGGTGAGCCACAGCCTGGGGAGCAGGGAACCATCACCAGGAAATCACGCTGCTGTAATTCTTAAACCCACGCTCCTTCCTCAGTCATGACTAACTCAGATGCAGATACTGTTATTACAGATTTTTGCATTTGTCCCAAGGTGACTTAGGCCTTCTAAATCCTGCTGCAACTAGCAAGTCCCATCAGCAAGAACACCACACACTGTGCCTCAAAGACCAGACTCTCAAAGACATCTTCAAAAGTAGCGTTTTCCACACATAGGAGGGTTCATGAGGATTCTGTTACCCTTTAAGTTTGGACTCACGAAGCTCCTGTGGTCCCTACTCTGTATGAGCCTTGTTCTGTTTGCAATAATCTATTCCACATCCCATTTTTTACGCGGGTCGACCTTCTACCAAATTATAAGCGCTGGGGACCTCCTGATCAAAGTACTGCCAAGACAGGGAGAATGAGGGGATGAAACAGAAAGAATGAAGTATTCATCGGAAGCACTGGCCTTTCTATGAGACCCTGAAGTAAAATACACCAAAACAGCAAGCTAGCCTCAAACTCTGAAGGGAGTGCTTGATGAAGAGATGGAATCACATGGAAGGGTTCAGGAAACAGAATGGTTAAAAAAACTCTTCACAGCTCCTTGACCATCAGCTCTGATTGCTTTGGTTTCCTAATCTCCTGCTTGTGAAGTTTTCTCTCCTTTTGGCACGACTCTACCCACAGCTCTCCGCATGGCCTCTGAAGGTATCTGCAAGTCCACGGAGAACAAGCTAATTACAGGGCTTTGACTTTCTTCCTTAGTCTCCATCTGCTAAATATTACTTTTTCATGTATGGAATTGCTACAGTTGCCACAGAAATGTTGCATGATCAGAAAAGCGAGAGAAAACGTCCGTGAGAGGATCTTCTGCTTCGGATGTGGTCCAGACGGCAAAAGGACTATTGCACGATTTCATCATTTCCTTCCTTCCTTTGCCCCTTTTAGTCCCAATCTCATCAAATATCTTACATGACTGCGGGTTGCCCTTGCCTTCACCAAAGCCTTGACTGACTTCACGAGTAAGGGTGGGAGCATTGGCTGGACAAGAGGAGAACATGGAGATTCCTTCTGCTGCTGTGGTGCCGCTCATCCATTTCCCTTGGTTTTGTCATTGTTGTCCTAGACTGCAAGCAGAGCTCAGTGCATTTTTAAAGAGTATTTCTGCCCATCTCCACACTCAAGCCAACACCAGCACTGGGAGCTAAGCCCTATCACACAGTGTGTTGTCTTTCACAAGCTGGGAAATAAAAATGGGAGAGAGATGTGGGGGGGTCATCGCTTTGGGGTCGCTATCCAGAACAATGCGTGTGACAATCAGCCAGGCAGAAGCCTAGGTTGTTGCTCATTAAATCATTTACATTTCAATCACAAGAAATATGGCGGGGGGGAATATTTCCTGTGGTGACATGTAGGACTCACTTGGTTCTTCAGAGGTGAACTCTTGCTCACAGTGACTGAGCCCATCTCACTCAACAGCTGATCAGAAACCCAAGAGGTCTTGAATGAGACGAGGATCCTGCTAGCCCAAGACAAATTCCACTTTGGCTAACAACACTCAGTCTGCCCAACTTCCTCTTGTTATTTCCATTGGCTGTAGCAATTCCTCACAGCCTGTCCTAGAAGTCTGCTTGTGGAGACAAGTTCAGGGGTCGCAATAAGCCAGGATACGGTAGCATATAATGTCAGCACTTCTCTGGTGGTCCCATGTGCTTCTGCCAGGCTTCAATCTCTCATTACAATATTAAGTTTCTAACCCTTATTGCTGCAGAGGAAGCCTGGAGTGTGTGTCTTCCTCACCCCATAAAGGCCCTGACTGCTCTCTTAGAAGACACCTGTGTTGGTCTACTGATTTCTCTCTAATTTCTCACAGCAATAACGGAAATGCCAACACCACTATCAATTTTGTGCCCACCTCATCCCTTTCGTGCCACCACATGGGCTGCCCAGGTTGAAGTGGCAGGGACAGCCATGGATGGACTCCACTTAACAGCCGCCTGCAGAGCAGGGCTCTCCTCTGAAAAAGCTGCAGCTAATGCTGAAATACATCCACTTTAGCAGCCAGTCCTGGAAGCCCCTGGGATAAGCTATCGCTGAAATTTTGCATGGATCAGGGCTTCCAGCTGCAAAATGCTTTCAGACCTTTTGGCCTAGAAGGTGCTGCAACTTTTTGGAAGACTGTTGTCATTAAATAGGTCTGCGCTCGTATATCTGTGGGAGTTCAGTCTACAGCATTTCAGCCTGATGAAAGGGGAAAGAAAATAGGTTGTGCAGCAACTGCTACTCAGAACGTCATCTGCAAACTGTTTAAGACATTTTTGAGTGAACAGACAAAAGATGACTACCGTATGTTTAACTTCTCATGTTCCTTCACAAAAAACCTGAACAGTCCCTCTATTGTACACAAATATAAACAAACCATTTCCTCTGGAAGGACCGTGCTAGAGACAATACAGCGTTTCTTTATAATCCTGAGAGCTATCGATACATGGCTTCAGTCCTTGCATTGCTTCTTCTGATTCACTGTGGGTCTCATAATAGCTGCAAGAAAAATTCTGCAATAACCTAGCTATTTTCCTGAAGCCTAAATCGTCTGCGCTGAGGTTTTACATTAGCTAACATTTGAAAAGGAAGCTGTCAACACAATTTTTCCTCAGAAATTGATAGCTGCGCAGCTATACTTGAAGGCCCAGCAGTTCAGCCCGAGTGAGTAGCAGGGAACAAGTCCCTCCAGCTCAGCTCCTGCCATGTGTTTGTGATCTATCTTTCCCTTTTTTGCAAACACATCTCATTCAGCATGTGGCATCCCATGCATGTGAAGCGCATACAGCCGGTTCCCCCAGAGGCTGTGGGGCCAGCTGGTAACACACAGATCTCTGCACCACCATGAATTGGCCATGTCCCTGTCCCTGCACTCCCTCCATAGCCCCCTCAGAGGCTGAGCTGCAGCCAAGAGCAATCCCACCCCAGTCCAGGTCCCAGGCTCCCACAGTACTTGCTGTTTGGGATATCTCAGGCTGCCAGGACTGCAAAGGTGGCTACCACACCAGACACCATAGACAGCAGGCTGCGAGTTCATGCCCCACAGACTCTGTGTCAACAGCTTTGAAAACCATAGAGTTTTGGTACTTACAGGCGGACCTGAAAGAGAGAAGAAAAATAAACAATAATTAATTTTTTATGCAATAAATCCTAACAAGAAGAGCTAGGAGAAAAACATTGCACCATCTTTTGGGCTTGATCCTCAGGCTACACCTATTTGCTGATGCACTTTCACCAGCTCCCTGCTTGTTAATTAAGGTATCCCCACAATTAGCAGTTGCTAATAACCACCGTGAGTGCAGGGCAGGCTCTGGCAGCCCTGTCAGAGCCCTGTGGTGGGAAGGCCATGCAAGTCAGGCTCTTGACACTGTCACACTCAATTTTGGACCTTCAGGACACATTAGAGTGGGGGACTTGTTACTCATATGACTCCCCCTCATATCCTGCCCACCCCTGGGGGTTGATAAAGTTGAATCTGAAGAGGCAAGAGCCGCTTTGCTGCTAAAATTCCTACTTATTTCCTACCACTATTGGTGATCCTGCAAAGGTGTGAAACAGTTAACAAGGAAACTACAGCTATTAAACACATCAGGTACCTTTTCTCTTTAATACAAGCAAATTTTGGAAAGCTCTTTTGGAACCTGCCAGTGTGGAGCACTGCATCTTCCCTCATACAGAATGGGTGTACAATATATATCAGGGCTTAAACAGCACATTTCTTTCATCAGTTCCCAGAAAATTCCTCAAAATCCTGACAGATATTGTGTGTGTGGAAAGAAACCCCTGGACTCACTATTTTGTGGTTTCCTCTCTGTGGGAGAAGCAAGACACACCATACAACTGTCAGGGGTTTCTACATTTTCCATACTTTATAGACACTCTGTTTTCTCTTTTTTTCCCTTCACACAGAGTGCCAAGAAGTAAGGCTAAGCAGTATAACAGGCGAGCTGACAGATAACAGGCAGCAACCTCCTCTTTGCACGGGAGGCGGATGTCATGGTTAGCACCTGCGGAAAACGTCGTCATCCTGAAAATGCCCTTGGCTGAAAGTCCACAAAAGAAACCAGAGACTTTGGATGAACAAACGTTTTCTGCATTGGAAATCTCTCACTTAGCATGGCTCTCTCATACCAGGTTTGGTGACCTAAAACTTCCCTGTCAAATGTCACTGTTAAACACAGCTTTCATTGTGGTTGATCAGAAGAGGTTACCTCTAGAGGGTAAATTTTGGTTAAAATACAAAAAATAGTAACCACCTTCATGATGGCTGACAGAGTTAAAGTAAACACTCACAGCCGGAAGGCTCAACAACTCAAAACAACTCCAATCAAATTTAGGACAGGAGCTCAGGGGCAACCCAGATTTGGTTGGCCTGGCAATCGCCCACCATCGGTGTTGATGCTGAGGTCACTGTCCTACTTGGTACAAGTCTAAACAACAAAAGGGCTTCTGATGAGAGAGTTCATTTAGAAGGGCAAGGTCAGACTCAGATGCAGGAATCCTAATTTATGCCAGACTGGGAGAAAAGAAAGAAAGGGGGGAAAAGAGAATTTTTGGAGTCTGGCTTGGATGACAATGAAGTTCTGTGAGAGAATTGTTTTGGAGAGATTTTGTTTCAGACTGAGTGCCCTGCCACAAGGTCAGTGCTTATAGCTTGCCAATACACGGACTTTATTTCCATTAGCAGCACTACAGACCCTTAATAACCCGCCTACCTGTCTGCGTGGACTCGGGGCACTCATGGGTTGCATGAACCAAACTGCTGAGCTCATATTAAAAGAAAAACTTAAGGACATGCAAACCGTGAGCCATCCCTGCCCTTCCAGTCCAAACATGACCAGACAGCAGCATAGCCTGTAATGGTATTGCCATACCACTGAGAGCAAACATCAGCTCTTGTTTGCTCCAGAAGCTCCGTTCACAGAGCGGAGTAAATCAGCAGTGCCGGCAGCTCTGGGCTATGCACCCCACACAGATCAAAGGCAGAAGGAATAGTAGAGGCCCGTCTCTGTTATGTGCCCCCTAATAAAATTAATGGTTATGTGAAGGGGGACTGCACTGTCTTGTGTAAACACACATCAGTGAGCTGCAGGGACACAGTCTTGGCTGCAATAAGTCAAGCGGTAGAGACCATCCAGGGACTGGCCTTCAAATGGCAGGATCATCCGTGTGACCCAGGAGAAAGCAAAGCCCTCAGACAGAGTCATTTCCAAAAGCAACATCATCTTGCATGGGCTGGAGGAGGAGGAGGGGGAGGGAAAATGTCCTAAAGACAGCAGGGAGGGAGGAGATGCTGCTGGATAAGCAGTAGCAAAGCAGAGGAGATTTTACAAAGCCAAATAAAGCTTCAGCAAAATGCTTTGGTCATATTCTGTCACAGAGATAAATGACAAGGTGAAGCAGAGGTTCTAAAGAGGCTCTGTCCTTAATACAAGTAGTAAATTAATGCACATTAGAGGAAAGAGTGACCTAAAGGAGGACAGAGATACTTGTGCCTCTACTCTCAACCTACTCCAACCATCGGCAGTGCAGTGGGCTTGGCCCTGGCAGAGCTGCTCTGGCCTGGATAGGGATGCTGACAACTCTGTAAGCCAAGGAAACAAACCCACGAATTGACCAGGCTGCGTGGGACCCTTTACAAAAGCCACTTGGGCTGCAACAGAGACACTACACCACCACTGCATGTTGTCCCCGTGCCACCTGTCTCCTGCAGTCCCAGCCAGTTTGGGGCAACCATGTGGAAACAGGCCTGCGTGCCCCCACACGGGCCAGGTCTCGGTGGTGAACTCCAAAGAGCTCCACAAACAACCAGGAGCCAACAATCTTGACAGCCACAAGTACAAATCCCACCTATCGGGGGTTCCTCCTCTCCTTACAGCAGGCTCTTTTGAGGTGAGATAGAGGCGATGCTGCATAGGAGATGAGCTAGATCCCCTTTTCCATATAAATAGTCAAGAGAAAAGGACAACGAGTCAACAGAGCAGCGATCCAAGCTACTGTGAACGCTTCCAAGCCCATTTCATAGCTAAGCCCAGACAGCAGACAGACCCAGAGCTTCCAGATCACCAAATTCCTCAGCCTTGCACGGACAGAGAACGCACACTTGTAATAAGCACCTCCAGATCCTGTGTGTTTTGAACCTGATCTTGTTGGGACCAGAGCAATGCCGACGCTGGCATGCGGGCTGCAGCACGACCGTCCACGCACAACGGGCTGCTCAGGAAGCATCTCTCCGTGCCGGCGCCTCGCTGGAAGGCACTGGAGGGCTATAAGTGACTGCAAGTGCTGTTTATCCAGCTGCGAGGCTTGTGGAGCAGCAGGGGATGGAGGAGGGGATGGAGAAAACGTGTCAGGAGTGGACGAGTGGGAGGAAGCAGTGGTCTCCTGCAAAGAGGAGACCTCCAGAGCACCTTTGAAACTGAACATTAAGAAAACAAAGAATTCTTGTAGGGGTACCCAAGGTCCCTCCAAACATATGGCCTCTGGAAATTAGCACCATCTGCACTGTCCCTTCTCAGCTGCTCTGGTTTTTATGCACACAGAAAATTTCCTTAAAGAAGCTCTGCCTTTCCTTAGCCCAAGTGAGCAAATGAGCAGCCACGGATAGGTCCACCTTATTGCACACACAGAGGGAACACATCTGTGATCAACAGCAAGGCCATGCCACAGAGCCCTCTGCTACTTGACCTTCCTCAACCTGTTCAACCAGTGGCTGACTAAAACCAGTGACTGACCAGAACTGCAATGACTCCTTTTCTTTTACCCACTCAGAGAGATAAAAAGCCACCCTCCACGCTGTAGCCTCCTTGGCCTCAGAAAAGGACCTATTTAGTTTTGCAAGTGGGTCAAATTTATCCTAATCTGGAAAGTCTCACGTTCCAGAATATCAGATGTTAAAAGCTGGACATAGAGGAGCAGGTTTGGTGAGGGGCCTTCTGCTGATGACAGAGATATTCTCCAGCTTGAGACAGCAATGCTCTCTGGAGCATTGTGAGAATCATTGAAGTGATCCCATCCACTTACGGGCATTTCCTGAAGTCTGGAAAAGTGTCCATTCTCAAAAGGTTCCCAAATGCTGTTGCTTAATTTTCTTTTTCCCCTAATTTCTTAGATTCAGGCAGTACAGTGTCTGCAATGTGGATATCTTTCAGCCTGCTCCCAAAGCTCACATACAAGGGCTCTTTTTTTCCTCTTGTATAGCATACACAAGACGAGGAGGACAGAGAAGGAACACGAAGACATTATTGTTGCTTACTTGGGTCATCCTCACTACGCACTCTGGCAGCAGGGAAGATGTAAACATGTAATCCATCCCTGAGAGGAAATCCAGCCATTTCACAGACCCAGAAGCCAGCCTTAGGGAGTTAGAGAGATACAGTTACTTCCTGATATTCAGGGCTATGTTAATTGATAACAAGATAGCTATGGCCAGGTAATTAGTTATGAAATGCTGATTAAAATGTCAGTGGCCTTAGCATGACCTTATCCAGGGTGGCATGGAACCCCTAATTCATGGCTCCATGGGCATTCAGTGCAGATTGACCCCCATTTCGGAGCAGGCAGACCCTAGCTGGGTGTAGGGAGCACAAATGATGGATTTGGCCTAGTTTAAACACTGGCCACACTGCAGTTTCCACACAACAAATCCAGAGTACTCACAGTCTTCTAGTGCTATCTTCCCTACCTCCATCAAGGGACTAAATGATACAAGGGGAGGAGGGAACATTAACGCAGAGAACTTCAAATGAAAAGGCAGAAATGCCACGTGCCTTGCCATAATTCAGTATTATTAGTTGTAGATGGAATTAAAGACAAAAAAAGTATCTTGAAAATAATAAGAAAAATGTTAAACAACACTGACTACCCAAAGCATAGCCTCCAGAAATTTTGCTTCAGGTTTTGTCAGCAGCGGCAGACAATCTGAGTGTATAACTCTCTCCAGAGAACACAAGGCCCTTGAAAAACGCCAGGCCCCTCCATCCCCAAAACATTTCCTTCTTGGCTACACCCTTGCAAGAGGTTCTTCAAAGGATCGCAGAAATGTTGGACAGTGAAAGGACCATCAGGATTTCACCGCCAAAAAATCTGACCAACGCTAAGCTGAGGCACCAGGTTATGCCAGTCATTCAAGCTCGCCCCTGAAATCAAACCCATGACATCACCGAGACTCTGTAGTTAATATCAGCAGCTGTTGAGGATAAAAGTCACTGCTCAGGCACTCTGAGCATCCCAGTGCACCACCAACACCAGCCCAAGCCACGCAGAAGGCCACAAGCACAGCACTGAAAAAAGTCCAAAGGATGCTATGACTAAAGAAGACATCAAGGAGAAGCCTCACCGAAAAATTAACATGATTAAGCATTAGTCTCAAAAATAAAAGAGAAGCTCTGATAGTGGAGTTTAATCACAGATCCCAAGTACATCTCTTAACATCTCTGCTTGTTTAAAAAAAAAAAGAAAACCTATAAGGAAAAAGGGAGCCAGTCAGCCTCCAGAGCCAGAAGAATCTGGTAAGGGTAAGTGGGGGCCTTTGGCATAACCGCAGCCAGCCTGTTAGACACATAAAAGTGCTCAAAGACAAGGGCTCAAAAACAGACAAGCAGAAATATTCTGAAAATCATTTGGCAGAGCCCCTTGTGAAAACAAAGGGCAGGAAGAGGTCAAGAGCAGATGGCCCACAAAGTGCTGGCTGCACCCAGGACAAACAGAGCACCGCTGGTACTGCCAGGGGAGAGATAGTGGCATGGCCAACACTAGGCAGCACAACGCTCATTTTGGGCAGGCATCCATGGGTCAGCAAGCTCTTCCCAAGCAGCAAACAATCACATTTGTCCCTGCCATACTGAAGCACTTAGCACCACAGAAAGCAGAGAAATCTGGGCTGGGAAGGACTCCCAGGGTCAGCTCACCCAGTGGGTTTTCATGCTTGAAGGACCCCCAAGGTTTTCCAGTAGCGATGCGGACCCCTGGACGGTAAATTGAAACCTTATGGTGGCAGGCTCATTCCACGCCACCACCTTCTGCCAAAGAGCCAGCGTGCCCCCAAGCTCCATCAAACCACCAGCCCAAAACCACTGCTCTTGACTATCCCCCTTTCCCTTCCCCTTCTGCCTCCCCTGAGCAAACCAAACAGAGATTAAAGGATTCCTGTGAAATGAGAGTGACACGAAACTGAGGAGGGAACATCTTCAAAGCAACCAAAGGAATAAAAAGTCTGTACCTAGCCCATTTGGGCAAATATTTCTCTAACCTGTTGCTGTCCTCCGGGGATAGTGATACCACATGCTTCCCTAGTGATCCAGTCCAGGCAATACCCAAGCCCTGATTCATAAGACCATATTTATTATCTTTCTTAGAGACTACCCAAAATTTCCAGTGTTGTTGTTTAAGTCAGTCAATGACCTCTGATGCACAGCAAACTCAAAGAAGATATTTTTTTTATTTCTCTCCTTTTTGCGGTTACCTCATGTATTTGATGTCTGCAGTACTGTTCCTCAGTCTTCTCTTGTCTTTAGACTAAACAAAACCTAATTCTTCCAGTCTCTCCGCAGAGGCCATGTTTTCTGGACCTCTAGTTGTTCTCACTGCTCCCTCTCAGTGGCCTTTTTGCCTCTCGAAACGTAATTCTCAAACAGCAACCTCCTCTCCAGATCACTGTATGAGTCAATGGCAGACAACTTGGTGAAGACAGAGACATGGTGTCTATTTATCTTATCCACAGGGTCTTATTCATAGAGGGAAAATTAGTTCTTCCCTGTCACCACCTCTGCCTTGCCCTTATGTTGTGACATACCACTTGTTCTTCATGAGCCCTTAAAGGCTGAGATTTCTTTAAGAAGCTGATGTCCTCGCTGTCTGGTGTGACTGGCACTCATGCTCCAGTGAGGAGGAAGGTCTCCTCCTCACTCATAATGACAAACTTCAGCCTTTTCTTGGTGTCCTTGACAGTCTCACCTCACCCTAGGCTCTCAGATTTTCATCTTGCATACCCATTCATTTTAAACCCTTCCAGCTTTCCTTTCCTCCTGTCTTGAATTTCAGCTTGCTGAGGACTTCATGATTTTCTTTAGTTGATCTCTTCCTGTAGATCCTTCGCACTGGGACGAATTCAACTCATGCCTTTCCCTGTCAGGCTGCTGAGCTTCCTCAGCTTCTTACCCAGTTCCTGCTCTCCAGGGGCACTACCCCACCAATTCTCCAGCTCCTTCTGTGTTTTTGAAATCCACCTCAAACACCTGGACATTTCCAGAAGCACCTCACAACTCTTAGTCTGATGACACGCACGCCAATGCAATAAGCTGCCACTCCAACTAACCCTACCTTTTGGCAGATGTTTGACAATCTCTCTGGAACTCTCACCCTACATCCCCTAACACATCCTTTTCCATGCCAGGAATAAGAAGGTGGCATCTGAAAGCTCCGGAGAGATCCAAACTCGTTTGAAACTTGCAGCTGGTTGCTCAAGAGGAGTCTGTTCTTTCTGTACCGAGGAGCTGGATGCTTCTTCAGCACTCGGGCAGGCCCTGCACAAGTCCTATTCCTCAGAGAGCTGCAGAATTAGGAAGGAACCACAGGGAAAAACTGGCCAAAGTAAATCCTGGCTGAGTAAAACAAAACCCAAAATCCATGGCATGTTTACTTCCTGCTGAAAATTACAATCTCTCTCATAATGTGGTTGTCTGGGAAAAATAGAAAGTTGGACCTTACTATAGCTAATAATTATTTGAATAAATTCTCTGATCATGCACTTAAAATGCAAACAGCACACTTTATTCATTTGACAAATTGCATAATTCATTTTAATCCTATATAATTTTTGCAATTAGCAGCTGATTTTAATAACTAATGCACTGTTACTTTTTTTCTCCCCCCCAGTTCTTGTTATTCTACTCTCTTTTCCATCTGCTAACTCTTTCTTCTTCCTTCCTCCTTCCAAAATACTTTGCAACTTTTATAACAGCAAATTCTGTCACCTACCCAGGGACGAACAAAAGACCATTGTGTTCAATTTATCTTTTAATAGACTCCTTCCTCAAATACCTCACCGACTGCCAGTACTGTCTTCCAGACCCCATCTCACACCCTTTTGAGTTATGAAAATGTTTGGGAGGGTCTTTCCTTTAGCCCAGACATTTTTCCACCCCAGATGATTGATAGCTCCCAGTTACCACTAATTACCCTATCAGCAGTTGGACACGAGCCTAGCCACAGTGTTCTTCCTCCAGAGGCCAGCAATGCATCCCTGTCGCTCGTTATCCTCTCCTTCAAGGATGGAACAAACTGCCTAATTAGAGACACCATAAATTCTTCCTTCAGGCTCTTCCTGATGCATCGCCTTGTTTCCAAACAGAGCATGTGGAGGAGAGTGGGGCTGATGCTAGTCCTTTCAGAAGGAAAAATGGAATGGGGTTTACGAGCCTAAGTGGGTTTGCTTGGCATGTTTTATGGTGCAGGAAAAGGAGAGTATTCATTCAACCAAATCTAGCTGATGTTTTTTGGCACATCTCGAGCTGGAAAGGTTGGCTTAGCTTGGCTACCCCTGTGCCCGGTGGGAGAAAGGCTGGGGCAGCATGCACATATGGACACAACCTGCATTGGCTTACAAGGATAAAGGACTCACAACTTCCCTTACCTAGAATGAACTGAGCGTGCTGATCCCTTCCCTGCTGCCTCCAGTGCCAACACCAGATGCACGGCACACGCTACAGAGAGAGCCATCGAACTGGAAAGGCAAAGAAGTAACTCCAACCAACTGCTGCCTCCCGCTGAGCATGGTCTGGAAGGCACCTGTATTCTCTCATCTTCTCAACAGAGCAAATTTGACTCAGTAAGTTTGCTAAATTCTGTCAAGACCCCCACCTTGTTTGAGAGGGCGAGATTTTTTTCTTATTTAGGCATACAGGAGATTACTTTTTAAGGTAGTGAGAGACCCCGTTATAATCTCCAAAAGAAAAGAGAGCACAATGAACATGGAAAAGACATACTTTCCCTTCTCCACAGAGCAGAGAAAAAATAACGTGGAGGAAAACCAAGCAAGTTTAGACATCAGTTACTCCGAAACTCTTCCTTCCAGACAAAAGGAAAGGCCCTGAGGGCTCACGGGGAAAAGGGCATTATATGTAGAAAGAAGTTTCTCCAAAGTACATAGGACATATGGTACACCTGGTAAAAAACTGTTGAGGCTCCTCAGCCACTGCTAAAGAGGCAAGTTTTATCAAAACAGGAAACCCTCACTGTTCTAGAAAAGAAGAGAGCAAAGAGGAAGAATGAAAACCAAGATCTGCAACAGTTTGTTGCATGGGAAAGGCACATGGAAAAACCCATGTGGCAGAGGGGGGAATGCATGCCAAACCATGCGGGGCCAGGGATAGTGCATGCCTCAGGCCAGCCCTCGAGCCAAGCATCACATGTGTGTAGCTTCCCTTCCTAAAGGGCCTGAGATCCACCTTCCCATCACTGTCCCAAGAAACTCCAGGACCCTGCCCATTAAGACACAGTTTAGTGCAATAGCAGAGCATAGGGATCTATCCAGGATAGCTTTGGAATTCAGAGACAGAAATATTTCACAACCACACCTGATGACCCCCATCTCCACCTGCTTCCCCAGAAAATAAGCATTTTCTATAAGCTCTCAGGTCATCCATAAGCAAGAGATCACCATACACATGAATTGGGGGTAAACTACAAAACAAGAGGCTACACCTTTGAGAAAAAAAAAAAAAAAACAACACTTTTCTTGCCCCCTCTCCTCTCCTTCTGTTTTTAAGTCCACATTAAATCACATCACACAGGGGATGGCAAACAGCTTCACAATACCACAGCTTCTCCCTGGGTTGCAGACAGGTCAGAGTCAGGTACATCAGTCTCTACTGAGCAGAGAGCTGACATGTGGCTCCCTCGCTGTGGCCAGGGCACTGCCAGGGACCCATAAGCTCTGTGGGTGCTTTTAGGATTTCAACCCCTCTTTCATCTGAGTGGCATTTGTATATAGCAGGGTCTAAGGGGAAGTTAATCTGTAGGCAAGGAGTGCCATTTTGGGAGACATAACTACTCCCTCTTTGCAGCCAAAATCACTCTAATAAGGAGCTAATATTTAAAAACTAAATAAGAAAAAGGATTTTTAAAATCCCAGCCCATTGTGTTCTTCAGCTCCGTTAGGGATGAGGCCAACAACACAACTCCCAGCAGCTGCTGTTGCCTCCAGCAACATCTCCTCCCTTAGACAGCAGCAGCAGATGACAGAGGAGAAGGACAAGAAAAGAGCAGTCACCACAATCTGGCTGCATCCACCCAGTGCCACATTCCAGTGCCAGGTCCAGCCTCTGGAACACCCCTTCCCAAAGGCAAAGCAGCCCCATGGTCCTCTACCTGCTGCTGGTCGAGCCACCCTGCAAGGGGAGCCTGGTGTAGATGAGATAGCTGGGTGGTCCCCAGCGAGGCGCACACACTGCCCGGAGCAATACCAAATCATAATAAACAAGTCCCTCGCACAAAGCTCTGTCAGTTCAGATTCCAGTTCAGCTGATATAATCTTCATTTTTCTCTTTGAAAGAAAGGGGGAAAAAAAAAAGCAAAAAGAAAAAACCAGACATCCTAAGGGAGAGGAGTGAGGCAAGCGATGGATTGATACTGCCCGTGTGTGTCTCAGTCCCCCATGTGCTGTTAATCAGCTGCCCCCCACCCCGGGGAATACGCTGATTTAATTACTGCCTGCTTGCACAGCCCGTCTGCGATGCTGCTCGCCCAAGACATCGCATGAGGAAGAAACAGACACAGGCTAGAACAGGATGGGCAAGCAGAGCAGCAATCATCCCAGCCCTGGTTTGGGGAGTGAGGAGGTGAATTGGTTTGGGGAGCCCATGCAAGCAGGCTGCCACCCAACCCCTAATGTGCAAGAGGCAGACAGCATCAAAGGGCACATCACTACCCCACCAGAGCATTGGACACTGGAGAGGGGATGGATGCATCAGGGAGTGACCTTTCATCTACCTGAAACACAACCTTATTTTGAGGGGAAAACCAAAGACACACCATGGGCAATGGCCCAGATTGGAAAGGGGAGAAACAGCCAGATGCAATGAAGGGCAGATGCCCAGTTAGCAGGTGTCAGGTCACAGCCCACTCCTCTTACCAGGTACATGGCACAGACCTCACACATAAGGACATCTCTCCAACCCCTCTGATTGTCACACTGCTGGCATTCTGCAATGTTACTCTGGGATGTTTGAGCATCGCTCTAATGCAAACAAATATTTTCCAGGACTTTTGTTTCACAATGCTTATGAATATCAAAGAGGCAGTACACAGAGGAACAGAGACCTGATACAGCTCCTAGAAGGGGAGGGCTGCATCAAGTGCATCAAACCCTCAAAGCAACTCATTGGACAGTCACTTTGAAGGGGCTTCAGCACAAGATGTGGGTTTATGCTCTCCCACCTGGGGTACAGCCGGCAGGTTTAATAATTAATGGCCACACACTCGCCTGTGAAGGCTGGCACAAAAAGCGTCGCTGCGTCTTTAACAGCTGCCAGCGATAGGAAACTCATTGGAGTGTGTGTTTGGAGGGGAAGAAGGTTAAGATGATTAACTGGTGCTAACAAGTTTAGGATGTGGAAGAAGTATTTTCTTGGACGTCCATCAAAGAGAGGATTGAATGTTCCCCGGCGGACGGGGGGGCGGTATGTGTTTAACAGATGAGGTTTCTGCCTCTCGAGGCCCGCCCACCCCCCGCATGATGCAACCTCTCCCTTTTAAAGGCTGCCTCTGCCCCTGTACCATCAGCGTACCTGTAGCCCCAGCCTGGCACAAGAGCTGAAAGGCGATCCGGGGGAAGGAAAGCTGCCCCGCCCCTCTTCCTGTTGATCTGCGTCCTGGGACACCTTTGGGCACCAGCGGATGAGCCTGGTCCTTGGTCCCCACAGGGTAAAGGCGTGGGCGGACACCCGGAAGAGCCAAGAGGGAATCGGGTATCATCACACTGAAAGCAGAAACCTTGGAGAAGAGAGTTCCTCATGGGCCTCTGCACCCCACTGCAAAACTCCTCTCTGCCCCACGACAAGGATGCCAAACAGAGCCATCCTGCCACTGGCCAGGCCAGCAACCCACTTTTTACCAGCCCATTGCCCTCAAGCACACGGCAGCTTGAGGTACATACTGGCACCAGAGCAAAGTCCCCTTGCAAACGGCTTCCAAGTGAACGACTCGGCGCCTGCAACATCTCCCTTGGCCCACCCTGGGTATTTTCGGTGCTCTTCAGCGGCTGGCGGGCTCCCACGCTTTGCGCAAGGGGCTTGGCCGCCACTGGGCGCCGTGCCCCGCCATGGAGCCTGGCGGCCAGTACGACTCGCCCTCATTCCTCCGGCCGCCACAGAGCTGCCAGGATGGGCAGCACACGCGAGACCCACGTCGCGGGGCCCAGACGTGCGTCAGTGGCTGACGCAAACCAGCCCGGCCATGTGCACACAGCCCAGGCCTGGGAAAAATCCTCCACCCCAGTAGCATGCTCGTGCTGAATCAAAGCCGTCGCCGTACAGTAGCAGTGCAATGTGCTCGTCGGGTTTCCTCAGCCAGCTGGGATGTTTTTGCCTTGCTTTGTCAAGGCGCTGATTTATGCCCATATGTACCATATACATTGTAAGCACAGGCACGCAATGGTGTAAACACTTCTACTAAACATCTGTACACAAACCCGTCAAATATGCAAAAGCTCCCTGCTGTAGCCCTCGACATGCTGCCCCACAGGCAATCTGTCAGGCCCCAGTCTGCATGTGGGGTGCCATGTGCCACTGGATTTGTTATTCAGACATGGACAGTAAAGGTCACATGGAGACCATTACCTGATAAAAATTAGCACAGCCACAATGCTTTTCTCCTGCCTCAATCTGCGCTTCGGCTGGAGCACATATCAGTGGGTATCTGCTCCAAAATCTCTTTCCCATGCATTTAATCCTCATTGGCTTTCCCTGCCCCACACCTTTGCCTGAGGAATAGGTTAGTTTATCCCTGGTTTTGCATGGAGAATGGCTGTATCAAACAATCAAGGTTTATCCAGGGCTAGGATATAACATTTGGGCTATAATATACAAGTACCATTAAAGCTAATGCTTTTGTCAGGACTCATGCACACCTGAATATAAATGTTAACCTGTTCGCACTTCTGGGCAGAGGTCAGCCCCCAGAGGAAAAGTCCCACAGCAACTCCATGTCTTTGTAGGAAATTCTTCCTACCTTACAGCCAGTTTAAAATAAAAAAGCCAAAAATAAAAAGGCACATAAAAGACAAAGAGGGGAGCCCTGGGGTGTACAGGAGGCAGGCCTGAGCATGGCAAGAGGGAATTATACAAACAAGTAGATGGGTCTAAATAAACAGGCCACCCTCTTTCAGAGCATTTGTGTCCATCACTATGCCAGAGCACCTTTCCTTTTCAATGCTTTGGCTGTTTCTAAGCATATTTTGGATACAGAGGGAAAGGCCATCCTTACTCTATTGACATGGTAGCACCATAGGGATGCTCTAAGCCCTCCAGCCATTTTGCAGCACAGGCCACACTCACAGCTGTATTAATAGCTTATGCAAGCCCTCCTAGTCTGCACTAAGACAACAACAGCAGGTTAATTAAAATCAATTAAATACTCCTTAATAAAGTCAGTTTAAATCCCGAAAGCAGACTAAGCCGGATGAGTTGATGCTTAGCGATATAAGGACCATCCTTTCTCCCTCTTCCTGTCCCTCAGCCATGGATGTGGCAACATACAAGTGACAAAAGCCAAGATGGAGGTGACTCCTCAAGCCACTCCAGGCAGTTGTTTAAGAGCACAGCAGCCTACATGTTCAGAGAAAGAGAGTTAAGCGACCAAACAAACAATTTGTTTGGTTTTTTCCTGAATTGTTCATCCCCATCTATTCATAACTGCTCACAGAATCCATGGAATTCATTGTGTGGTTTGCATCTTCAAAACAAATGAAACAACAGTATGTCTAAACCAAACAAATCCCAACCCAAAATACAGCCAGCAGCCCAGGGCGCATGAGCAACTTTCCAGGCTGAAGTGTGTGTATACTCTGGAGGGCCCAAAAATGTGGATGGGGGAATATATTTAAATTTCAGGGAATAATAGAATTCCCAGAAAGATGTCTTATAACCTAGGGAAAAAAAGGAGGGTAGTATTTAAGCAATGATTATGCTGCAATTTTTCTTCCAGATGTGCTACGGGAATAGCGTGCCAGAGAATCCCATTTTCTGACATGGCAACGTGCTGCTGTGGCTGCGGTGGTGCCAGATGCCCACCCGTGGCAGCCCAAACGCTGCTCCCTCCAGATCCCAGCTTTCCGGCCAGCCCTGCTACGAGACCTTAGTTCTTCCAAGGGAAAACACAATTCAGAGAGCTCAAAGCTTTTGGCAAGGAGTGGCTGCTTGAGACAGAAGTCCTCTTTTCCAATTTTTTTGTTAGCGCTTGTCAAAAAGCTGCATAGAGCCACTTTCAAAGCGGAAAACACCTTTTGCACAGTCAGCATAGAAAGCCACACTGACTTACTGTCCTCAAAAGGGGTGAAATACAAAACCATAGCATTTCAACCAGTTCAGTGCACCTCCTCACAGCAGGGCCACTGGGCCAAGGGTGTTTCACTGCACTCCCACCTCATACTGCTCATGGCTCTGAGCCAGGCCACTGACACAGCTTGTGGCTGCTGGTGTTTAAATAGCTGGAGCTGACCTTTCCACATCCTCACCCCACACCAGGGATCCCAAACACCTCCTTAACCTCTCGGGGCTCACCAGTCTGTTCATGTTTTTAAACTCATGGGAGCCCTTGAACAGCATTAAGACACTGGCACAGGTTGCCCAGAGAAGCTGTGGATGCCACACCCCTGGAAGTGTTCAAGGCCAGGGTGGGCAGGACTTGGAGAAACCTGGTCTAATAGAAGGTGTCCCTGTCTGTGGGAGGGAGGTTGAACTGGACAGTCATTTAAGGTCCCTTCCAACCCAGACCAATCTATGATTCTATGATCTGTCCAAGCAGACCCAGCAAGCTGAAAAACGATCATGTTAAATACGACAGCAAGAAAATCTAAAAGCCATGAAAATAACCTTGCAAGAGACAGAGCATCCCAGCTGGGATGTGGGGAGAAGGCAGGACTTGGGCACTGTCCCCCTTTTTGGCTCATCTCCACAGAGATGTCTGGGGAGAAGATACAAATACCAAGTTAAAAACGGATACATCCACTCAGATACAACATCCTGCCTGTCTGCTGCAGGGCCAAGGCTCGGCCCATGCTGCCCAGGGGATTCCCCTTGCTCCAGCCATCCCCGTCAATCCCTAATCCACTAGCCCAGGCTCTGCCCTTCCCAGCATTTTTTGTTCCCTCCGCAACTTTCTGTGTGGCCAGGCAAGGGTCAGGATGGGGGAAATGCTCTACTTCCCATCAGCTGGCTCTGCTGGCTCTGGGTGACACATCCTGGGTGTGAGCCAACACCCCACTGCAGCCCTACACCGTTTCCTGCTGGCCTCCTCCAGCAGCTGCCAGTGTGCCTCTGGACAGCATAGGATGGGTGTCATCAAGGGGGAAAGCAGAATGCCTGGACCAAGCGTGCGCATCATGTGGCATTCGTCTCCCGGGTGCAACTGGGGCCACCGCTGCATCTCGGCTCCTGCAGGTCTCCCTGCAAGAAGGGGAACAGCAGCAACAATTCTGAGTTGCAGTATCTCCTGCTGGTATTTCTTTAAGGTCAATTGCAGCTGAAGGGTGGCCAAGCAACATTCACTGTGCCCCATGCTGGGGCAGATAGGGAACATGGGTGAAATTTTGTATGAGAAGAAATGCCCAGGGGACATTCCTTTGCAAAGCCTCAAAGACATTAGAGAAAACCTCAGTTCCTGGCCACTGCCAAAATCCTTGCAGCTGCCCCACACCATCCTCCAAGTCCCTGTAACAGAAGGTACATTGGTTTGTGGCAGGGCTGTACAACTTTCCTCTGACTGCCAGTGCCAGACCCTGGGAGCTGCCATCTCCTGCAGCCCAGGTCCCTCCTCTGCCCCCGAGTGCTGCCACAAGGAGGGATGGAAAAGTCATTCAGCATCCCTCTGAGCTGCTTCCCGGCTTGCATGGCTGACCGCCTCCAGCACCGCAGGCTCCCAACCTGACCAAGGAGAAACTGTACCAAAACAAGCATTGTGGAGGCAGAGGGAAAGCAGCCAGCCTTTTTTTTTTTTTTTAAGGAATATTGAAGATCAGAGCAGAGAGCCAACAGAGTGAAAAACAGCCACGTGGGGACTGTGAAACCCAGAGCTGAAGAGAGGAAGATGGGAAAGGTCTTATAAAGAGAGTCACAATATACAAAATACACAAGCTCCCACCTCCGCCAGGAAGGCTGTGGGAAGGGATTGTGGTGTAATCCCTGGCTGCTTGAGGCTGCCCAGGCAGACACAGTCTGGATCTGCAACTGGATCAAGATTAGACCAGGAAAGCTCGGATTTTTTGCCCTGTCAACCTGAAACACAATGCTTTTCCCTTGCAGCATTTTTTTACTACATGGAGGAAATCAAGGGAGGTCAGTTGGCTGTAAGAGGATCCTCCAGCCACAGGTAGCTCCCAACCACATCCACACACCATATGGAAAAGCATCTGCTCAGCTGCAAAAAAACTCCCCAAGTCACATCCATGTATGCAACAACCTCAGACCAAAACCTGTGCTGAGCTCCCTGCCTACACTTGGCCCCATCCCAGCACAGGGTCTGAGGTTGGAGAATAGCTGGGTACAGTCATTGCTGCCATTGAGGCTTCCCCAGCCTCTTCCCCAGGTCTGTTCTCCAGCCTGCACAAACTTGTCCCAGATCAGTCTAGCAGTAAGTGGGGACAGAAGGACTGACACAGGTTATTTATTGAAGGGAACAAAGTCATTAATTACCCAGATAGGTTGTGCTAAACTTGAGGGCTGGGTCCTGCCCATTGAGACACTGCTGGAGAAGCTCATTGCGACCTCAGAGCTCAAAAAACACAATTCCAAGGAGCAACATCTCACAGGTAGTCACACCCAGCCTAAATGATCTGAAGTAGCTGTTTCCCAATCAAAGGAAACTTATATTTCCTTATCGTTTACTATAAATACAGCTGTGCTGTTTTCCTGACCATGTTATTCCTAGAGTCCTTATCACATGCTCTTAGATAGCCACACACTTCACAATCTTTTTCACCTATTCCCAGCTTTTCCAAACCGTTTATGTTCACAACCCCATCTGTTCTGAAGCTCTTCTATGGCAATGGGTGACACTGCCCTGGACCTCCACATCCGCACTGAATAGGTCAGCAAATGAATTTGTCTTCCTTTTCCCCTTCTCTGCCATGCAGGGACCTGGCTCACAATTAAGGACGAACTCAAATGTCACTTCTGATAAACATTTATTTTGCTGAGGAGCATGATGTGTTTATAGGCAGTGAAGAGGGCCAGTGAGAAGCAACAGGCATGCACCAAGTCTTGCAACATCTTGACGCTTCTGAATACCTTGGTCTCCCGCAAAAGTCACGTTGTCTGGTCCTTGAGGCATTTTAAACACAAGGGGAAAAATGCATAGGGGAAAAGGATTCCCAAGGTCTCAGGCTGGCAGAGAGACCATGCTGAAATATGGTCAGGTGGCCTGAGTTGCACCATCAGCCTGGAGACCAAAGGGAAATACCCTGAAGCAAAGGGTCTAAGACGAAACAACAGCTGGCTGAAGGTGCCTTTGTTTCTGTACTGCTCCAAGCCAATAAAAACCTCACCTGCTGCAACATCAGCTTTAGACCATGGTTTAATTTCTCTCAACTGAGTAGCTGACAGGGTGGGAGAGAATTTTATACATAGTTTCTGTACCCACAGAATATTTGATGAAGGCAAGCAAGTTTGACAAGTTAAAAGGAAGCCTCAACCATTATGAGACATTTATCATTATTGTCATCCTGAATCAAAGCTGTTATTCAGCAATAATGTGAACTTACTGGAATGAATGGACACCTAAGAGTTATGAGAAATCCATCACAGATTGCTGCCAAAGCTTCCCAAGGGATGTGGGTATCTGTAACCAGGCATTATGATCTCAATGCTGAAATACCTGAGCGAGTCATCTATCACACAAATGGCATAGGAGGTGACATTCAGATGGCCTCAAAAAGAAGTGAATCTCTTTTTTCTCTGCTCTGCATTCGAGTTCTGAGTTTCTTTCTTCTTGCTGGCTCAGAAACACCAGGCCAGGAGGATATTCATTCCTGTGGGTTTATGGCATTTATACATCAAGTCCAGGCAAGAACTTAAAAATGGAGAAGGGCTATGATTTTTGTTCCCATTGAAGGAAAAACATTGATATTTAAAATCAGTTGAACTCAGTTTTGATCTGTTCTTTAGAGAAAAGACACTTAGAAGACATTTCATTTGTACCATCTTTTAAATTTAAACCAGAATTGCTCCTCTTGATTCTTTCAGGGACTAAAAAGAAAGTCCAACAGTCCTGATCTAGACTAGCCAAATCAGGCTTTTTGCAATGTTCTACAAGTCTGGATCCTGGATTTTAGTTCTTTTCCACCACCGGTACAGCTTTAACTCTTGCTTTTACAAGCTACTACCTTGCAAGTCCATTTTAGTCTGGCAAGCGACTCTACCTTCAACAGGCCTAAATACAATGATTTTGAGATCTTACCTACAGCAAAGACAGCCCCTTTGTAATTTCATCCACCCTTATCCCACTGTTGACCACATTTAAAAACCCTTTGATAAGCACACCACCATATACTGTCAAATACCTCACACTTGGCACCAAAGAGAACCAAAGGAGAAACCACTGAAAATGGAAAGGCTGCTTTCATATGTTTATCCAGACATAACTTTTCCTGCCACCTTCTTTGCAAAATGAGTTTCAATTATCCAGTTTAAATATACAAATTCAAACTCTCCCAAAACTTCAACTTTGGATGTGACTGGTAGCTGGCACTTCTCTGTTTTTTTCTAAACCATCAAATGCATCAAAAGACAATGAGGAAGGCTGAATGATTCATACTCATGGAATGAAATGCCACTCACAAATGTTTTTTCCATAGCAATTTGTCACTTATTGTATTGAAACCACTTCAGAAGATGTGTCTCAAAGAGGCTTTTGATATTAACATGATTAAAACCATAATGCAATTAAGCAATCCCATAATGTTTCTGTATGTTATATGAGTGGGACCTCAAGTGACCACTTCGTTCAACTTCCTCATAAATGGCTGCTTCCAGCAGAATGCTGTTATTCTGCAAGATGCCTCAAAGCTGTAGAACACCAAGGAATTCGAATCTTCTCACCCTAGAGGCACTTTGGCTCACCAAAAATTCAGCTCTTCAGCTTTGGTGTAGGCGATATCCAACATGTCTCAAACCTTCCAAAGACAGCCAAGAAAGATGCACTTCCCAAGAGCTGCTCTGCCCACTATCTAAAATCAATGGGAACACTTGCCCCCTAGATGTATCCTTCTCTCTTACTGGCTATCTAGACATCTACTGGGATGTCTATCACTTTTCCTGTTGCTCCTGCCACGTCTTGGTATCTGCGTACATACCAGACTTGTTGCACCCATCTCCATATCAATTTCCTATACATCGAGCACACTGTTATGCAAGTATGCATAATTATGCATTCACACAGGAGACTGTATTAAAAAAAACCTTCAATGAGATGTAGACAAAAAAGGTCCTTCCAAAGTGCCAGATGTCCCAGGTCCTTACCTGCCGGGCAGTTGCATCGCTGGTGTGTGTCTCGAACTTCTCGATGTCTTGGCAAGTGGAACTTCAATTTCTGCCGAGAGAGGAAAAACAGAAAAAGGATTCATTTATACCATTTAAATCAAAGCCTCAAATTCTTGAAAAAGTGGAACTGGGAGGGGATGATGCCCAAGTAGAGATGGGAGAGACAGGGCAGAACAGCTTGGGAACGAAAAATGGCAATAAAGTTCATAGTCTTTAACTAGAAATGTGGGGTTTGATTGAAAGCAGGCTGAGGGAGTTTTGTAATGGCCTCCAAATGTGGTCCTCCTGACAGGCATTACAAAACCAAGAGCCGGCAGTGGCAAATAAATTGGTGACTGTGTCCTCGTGACAAAGCCGCATTTCTCAGAAGACCCACTCAGCAGGCAGAAAATGAAGATCTGAAGCAGGTCCTCTTCCACCCTGCAGCAGAGTCCTTTATTCTCATGGTGACACCTGAATGGACAGAAGGGTCCCACTGCAAGATTGTGGCCAAAGATGAACTGAAAACAGCAACAGCATCCCCTGAAGCCTTCAGATGCTGTGAAACTTAATATTTCACCAAGGGCAGAACACAACAAACATATGAAGGACTTCCACAAGGCAAAATTCTGTCAGAATGTTAATTTCATTTGAGTTTGGATTTCTATTGGTGCTAGCGAGTCAGTCTCCTGCTCTCTGGGCCCATCTCTGTGTCTCTTAAAGGGCAAATAAATTCCACCTGAGATCAGTGCATCTTCCCTCACTGGAAACATCAATAAAATTAATCTGTGTCCTGAGCAAAATGTGCTTCAGGGGTAGCATCCTCACCACCCCACACAGACTTTATAAAATAACTGTAATTTAGCAAAGAAAATGCAAATCAATTCAAATAAGTTATTCATTAATGCCTGCAAACCAGGCTTAGTTAATGATTGGAGAAGGCTGAGCTGCTGGGGTTCCTGAGCTAGGGAGTCACTCCCTCTTCCCTCCTAACCCTCAAGCCCAACTTCCCATCCCAGTTATGCCATCCTATTTTTTTAACTACTTCACAAGTGGGCCCACATTTCAAAAGAAATAGTCTTATGTAGGCTATTCTTCTACTTCTGTATGCCCAAGTTCATATAGAAATTGCTTTATTTTCACCAGTAATTGAGCATCTTCCTGCAAGAAGGCATCAGTTTGGGGAAAAATTCTTTTAGAAAGGATAAAAGTAAATCAACTTGTTTCTGCCTGGAATGAGGGAAGGTAGAACTGGCTGGAACATTTCCATTTTTTTCACTTTGAAAGGACTGGCTTCCTCATCGCAAGTCAAAAGAGCAATGGTTGTTGTGACTGACTAGAAATCAAATATTTCTGAGAGCTTTATTTTGCACGGTAGACTGAAATGTTTTGATATCAAGTTGATTTGGTATCAGGGTGAGGAGAAGGTTTCAGGAGAGGAGAATTGCCAATTCCTGTAGAGCACTTCATCTGTGTTTACCTTCTCAGTTTAAAAGCACAGATATGTGAATCTCTGCATTTGGGCACGTTCCCATCTAGCTGCCATCCCCAGATGGCACAGCTCTGCTCTGCAGCACTGCCTGGCTTCAAACTGGGCTAGAGGTCAACCATGGGCACAAGTAGGACAGCGGAGCTTTTATTCGGATACCCACACTAGTCTGTAGACGCACACGGCCCCATTCCCATCTACACATGTTCCAACCAAAATGTTCCAACATGAGACTGCCACATTTGGGTGGTGTTCCCCTGTTTGGGAATCAGGCTCAGACAAGGAAGGGGGGATGGTTCGCCAAGGTGGGAGCAGAAAGGCGTTTCCTAGCCAGCAAGGGTCCAAACACCCTGGCTGTGACAGGGGCCTTTACAGGACACACATCTGCAAGGAAACATGGAACAGAACCCTACCCCACCAAGTGCAGAGGCACTGGAGGGGCTAAGGGGGAATGGCTGAGTTAGGGCACGCTGCAAGGTTGGCTCTGGGTTGCTGTGCAGGCATACAAGGAGAGGAGCAGCATAACTGGATAGGGAAGTGATGACCCAGCAGGACTTGAGAATGACTGGGAACGGAACAGGACTGATAACATTTCCCTAAGGTTTTATCTGAAGGGTCAGGGTAGTGGAAAGGCCTGGGACAACTGAAATAGCCTTCTCAAGGATGGGGGCCCCTCAGGAGGGAGGTGCGGGTGCTGCTGGGCAGGCTGGGAACACAGCCCTGTGCACCACGATCATGCAGCCATCAGGCATTCACCAGCACTTGGACATTCTCCCCATGCCTTGTGCCTCCCTCAAGCCCAAGAGCTCTGCATATCCCTGGGGAGTGCAAAGCACAGTGGTGCTGCAGGATTGCTCCCCTTTAGTGAGGGGCAAAACCTACTGGGATTTTAGGTGCACCTGGAGTCCAGTTTCCTGCACAGTCTACTGAACAAACACTGATTGCCACAGAAAAAATCCTCAGCTTCTAGAGACCTCAGTTCAACTTTGGGTTGAGATGGTGAAACAAACAAATTCCCAGCCTTTTCTGCTTCCCTCATTACCACTATGCAAAATATTGCCTGGTCCAACACAAGAAGCTAGCTTTGCTCAGGAGAGCAAACCAAATGTATGTCCCTCTAAAACTGGCATTTCCAAGAGATAACTTTCATTCCCAGGCAATAGAAAACTATTCAATTTTAGGGCAAAGTTGGCTTCTGTAAACAAAATTTAAAAAGAAGGTAGGCTCCAGGAATCTAGTTTTTGCAATCTCCTCCCTGGGATCTGGGACTTCCTTCTTCACCTGGGGGATACCTGGAGCACAGAGTATCAAGAGCAGCAACAGGCTACCTCTTGCCTTCCAGAAAGGCTGAAAACACTTCCTATGGAGAGGATTGCTTTGTCAGCAGAGCCAGCTTGCTCTCATCTGTCACGTTATCCAGTGACATAACAGCTGCACCTTCCCCCTACACCACGGCAAGTGGTTGAAAAAAGCCTTTGCCAGTGCTGGAGCCACAGCTGATCACCTCCGCCTGCACCCCATTGTATTTAGGGAGCCATCGCACATTGCTGAGTGCAGGGGAAAGGAAAGACCCGCTGTCTGCCAGAGGGCAAGGCCTGGCGTGTCTTGCTGAAACACATGCTGGGAATGGGCAGCAAAGTCAGCAAGCGCTTTTCCCATGGGTTTTGTTAAGTCACCACAAGCATGACAGGACACAGGTGCCATGGGTGGAGACAGCAGCGGAAGCAAGATGTCTTCTGACATGAGAGGACCATGGCTGTCCTAAACTTTGCAAGTGCCTGTCTATTTTCGATGGGCACTTGAGATTAGGTGAGAGGGAGGGCACTTCTTCAAAGGGGGCAGATTATTAGCTCTGTAGCATTCCCAGTTGTTTGCAGTCACCCGGGGAGGTGAAATCATTTCCCATCACTATCTCCAACAGCTAAAAGAAACACATCTTAAATAGATAATCTATTACAACCATCAAGAGGATTTAAAGGGTGGGTGGTTTTGTTAACTCTTATTGTTTTATCTCCATTTCCCTGATTTTTCTTAAAGGCCCAGCTCCTGGGATCATGGGACCATGTGGCACAGAGAAAAAGCAAGCAGCAAGTCCTCCCAGCTAGAGCAAAAAGCTTGGAAGAAACACCACCCAGGTACAGGGACTGCAAGCAGCTGAAAGGAAATGGGATTTGGCTACCAGAGAAGTTGAAAGAAAAAAAATAGATCTCCTGATTTGGGGGTGAAAAACGCTAAGCTAAATGCTAAAGATGTTGGCAGAGGATGCTCAGAGCAAGCTTGCAGACCCTATGAAACAATTAAGCAGTGTGCTTTGAGATATGGAATAAAAGGAGGGGGGGGAAAGTTTCAAGTCAGGAGGGAAAGGGAGTTTTCTGGTGTCCCTCCTTTGCTAGCATAAGTAAGGAAAGAGTTCCAGGGAAATTAGACTACTGGGAAAGCAGTGAGGATCAATGCTCCCTCTCCATTCACAGGCACATTCCTGAATCCCTTCAGAATCACTAAAGTCACAACAAATACCTTCAACACAAGCCCATAGAAACGCTGAGGGGCAGCTGATCTTTCCTCAGGCTGCACAGGATTACCTGCTGTTGCATCACACATTCACGTTTCTATCTCTACAAGCTCACAAATTCTGGGAAATTTTTTTCCCTAGCAGCAGCACTGAATCCATCCTGTTCTCCACCCTGATGAGTTTTTGGCAAATGAAATAGCACCAAATGTTACCCAGCATGGGAAAGGACCTTGTTTTCTTCTTTGGATAGATTTGCCTCTCTTGCAAATGCCAGTAGTGAGTTTATTTGTGCTCTTTGTATGATTTTATGATGTCTCATAAATGCAGAGGAATTCTAATTCCTCCATGGAGTTAAAGTTCTCCCTGTACTACCTGTTTCTGGCCCATTCTGCACAGATGTTTTTATAAGAAAACCTAGTCAGTTTGAGTCTGGTAGAAAATTCCCCTGTGGTATTCGCCTACACCAGGCAGAGGTTTACACAGTAGCGAGTGAAGCACTGGTTAGGCTGCTTCTGGGAAAGTATCTGCCGCCCTCTCCTTGCTCCTCCTGAGCTGAGATGGAAACATGGCCACAGCCAGCCACGGGTGCTCGAAAACCAGGCTCCAAGATCGAGAAAACATCCCCACCAGCTGCCTTAAAATGAACATCTTAAGCAAACTGACCCAGCTGTTCTCCCTGACACTTTGCTTTATCTTTTGCATGTCTGGAAGAAAGGCCTCTAAAAGGACTTTGGCAATTTGCGCTTCTCAGTGCAATCTGTATGGTGTGCCTTGCAGACCCTTGGGAACATCTGGAGCACACCTGGGCACAGACATGGCCCAGACTGGAGGGCATTACCCACTCCAGCTCAGAGCACAGAGCAGTATGGGTTTTGAGCATAACCTTAGAGCTCCTCCATCAGCCCTCACAGACTTCACTTCTTCACATCCCTCCAGCTGATCTTCACAGCCACCAGAGCTAGAAATGTGCTCTTGTGCTGCGCCTCCCCTCCCACCTCCCTGCCCATCTCTTTCTAAAGCTGGGGTTTCTTTAAAGCTTTGCTGTTTTATTTTGTGATGGATAACACTGAGCTGGCAGCTGTGAAACTCATTAAGGTTGAAACACCAGGAAACTCCGAGGATGTGGCAGTGAGAGGCGGCGAGAGTCTGAGCAGGGGGGATGAATATCCCATTTTCACGTCCATCACAGCAAGCTCAAATGCAGCCACTCTCCCCCAGTCATGGTCAGCATGATGAATTTTGCTTTCCTTAATTTTTTTCACCCATCCTTTCCCTGTTCCCTTTATCTTCCCTGTTTTTCTCCATCCTTGCTCCTCACCAGTCAGTCCACAGCCCCGCTTCAGACCTAATGAAAAGGAGGACCGGAAGGATTTTTCTTTCCTAAGCAAAAGCCTCATGTGCCACCCCACCATCTGTCCACCAGCAGCCCCTTGCCCTAGACCTCAAGCCGCTTGGTCCACACCAGTGCTCTGGCTGAGTGTGGAGGTCTGAGGTTTAGATGCTTAACAGAAGTGGGCAGCAGAGTTGGCAGGGCCTCCTCCCCAAGGGACAGAGCCCTCCTCCTCCATGAGCATCAGACCTTCACGGGTATAAAGCAACAGGGACGTGGTCCAGGTATTCCTACTCCTCCACAGTCTCCGACAGTTTTTTCCAACTTCTTTTTGAAGCTGTGGCCCAGCGCAGAACTGGTAACCCTGGTGGTTTTCAGGAGTAAATGCTGGCCCTTGAAGCAGTCGTTCCTGTCCTACAGCTTCTCCCCACACAGGCTGCAGTGGGGACTGTGGCCACCCCCAGGGGCACAGGAGGGGCTGCTCAGCAAACAGGGGTGCTGCCGGGCACACGGCATCATGACAGCCCCACTTCCTCGCTAAGCCGAGCTATAAAAAGGCGTAAAGGTGCCGCTGCCAGCAGAGCCAGCAGGACACAGAGTCCATCCGGCCCCAGGCACCGCTCCCGGGAAGCATCCTGTGGCACTTCTCAAATCACTTGGTAGAGATAAACTTCGACTTCCCAGCAGACTCATGCCAGCAGCAACAGGGGGATTGCTGCACGTTATCCCCTGCCTGATGGCAGGGAAGGAGTCCCTGCGTGAGAGTACAACCACAGGGCACATATCCAGTCACTTGCAACGCTTCTGCCTCCCCAAACCCCTTTTTAAAGTGGGATATTGCCCCATGGACCCTGTCTTTCCCTTATTCCTCGTCCAAAGAGGCAACTCAAAACTATATCCTTCATCTCCTGTGGTGTTTGCTAACTCAAGGTTCACAGCTTTTGGCTGCATACCCCAGCAGATCCAGGGACTGCTCTCACAAGACCCATAAACAGAAGCCGAGCCTGTCAGCTGTAGGTTTAAACTCCTCACCACAGACTTTCACTGCTCCTAGAAAGCAGGAGGGGGTCCAGGTCACCCCAGGTGCCAGGCAGCACTGCCCAAGGCAGGTCCCAATAGCCACCACTCTGACCATCCCATTCCTCACCTCATTTAGCAATAGCAGCACATCAGGAATTTTTTTTTTCAGACACAAACAGGTTTTGGGCTAGCCCCCGGGATCTCTCCAGCATGACTCAAGCCAAAGCTAGAGTAAACAGAAAAAAAGAGAGGTGGGTGGAAATGGCTCCAGCCCTGAATTTCACCCCCAAGCCTCTCCTAGAGCTGTGGGAACAGGTCAGTGGGGACCTGTCTGGAGAGTTCAGAGACATGAGCCACCATCTGCTCTCTGACACATGTCAACACCACTTCAAAGCCCAACAAGGCAAGGAATACTCATCCCGCCCAGAGTAGTGGAACCCAGACAGCCCCCAGTAGCATCAACACAGCAAAGTAAAAGATTTCAGCAACAATAATCTGCATTTTCAGGCCGTCTTTATTGACCTGCTGAAGCCAGTAGCGGCAGTTCCCCCATCCTCAGAGGAGAGCCCACAGGGTCCAGTGGAGTTTGGATGGGACTTGAGCGAGCATAACACAGCCATATGCTCTGCATTGATGCTCTGGCAGTACCAGAAACCATCCTGGCAATACCAGTGTATCTCATTTTCCTGAGCCAAGAGTTGTGGAAAGGGTCAGGGCTGGCTCAGCAGCCAAGCCAGCCCATCACAACATTGGTGTGTTTGCAATTGCCTCCTCCTGTAGCCATGCTAGCTGCAACATGCCTTGCCTGTCCCTCTCCTAGGGCCCAAACCCACACTGAATCCCCAGGTTTAACCTCTAGCTCTAATTCTAACTCTTTCAGCAGGCAAGACTCCTGAGCAGAAGGGCTGGATGTTCTTCCCTCCCTGCCAGGACCAGGGACGAGGTTTTCCCGTGCAAAACGTGGGCTTCAGCCACAGCGTGGGCTGAGAAGAGAGAAGTAAACGCCAAGCAAGTTTGAGAGGTGGGAGGGACCTGAAGGAACAGGGAATTCAACCTTGCAGCAGCATCACTTGTGCAGAGATACGTTTTTAAGGAAGGGGAAAAAATGGATAACGTGACTATGCAAGCACACATGTGCCTAAAATTTATAATACTGCAAACTACACATGCAAAATGAAAGAACACCAACCTCATTGAGCAGTTGGTCAACTCTTCCCAAAATAGCTGTCTCCATTTGGTCTGCTGAGAGCCAGGCAGGGAGCTGTGTGGGTCTGTCCGCTTCCAAGTGGGACACCCGGGACTGCAGATCGGAGGTCCGAAAGTACAGCAGGAGGCTCAGCACCAGAGAAAGCAGTGAGACGCCGGGCAGCCCCGAGCCCAGCAGGAGAGGGAGGCGGCAGCATCTCTCCCCATCGCCGGTCCTGGGGGGAGCCACACACCCCCTGTCAAAAGCTGCTTCGTCAACGCCTTTCCAGCTCTTCTCCTCCAACATTCCCTCCCTGTCCTGAGAAACAATAAATAAATAAATAGAATAAATAAAGCTTCACTCCTACTCCAAGAAGCACAATCCAGAAGGCACAGAAAAAGAACATCCAATGGGATCCCAGTGCCAGCAAATCACAAGTGACAGCAATAATGACAAAAGTGGATGGGGGGGTCTTTAAAAAATAAAAACAAACCACACACACATAAAAGGGGTGCAGGAAAAAAGGGGATCCAACTGCAGCAAAGCGTTCGAGGGGGAAAAAATAATCTGATCAAGATTTTTTTTTTTTTCTCCTGTATTTCAGTCTTTTGGTTCGCTGGTAGATTTTTGGTTCTTTCTAAGCTGTCAGTTTCAGTTCCTTCGCAGACTGGCCAGGAGCTCGCACATGAAAGTCCCCATTAGAGAGCGGTAATTCTCAGCTGCTCCGGCGACGTTGTGCTCTGGCTGATCGTGGCTCCCCTGTAACATGACACACTCCCTCCGAACTACGGGGCTGGGATGAGCGAGCTGCGCGGCTTTCCAAAGTAACCTCCTCTGCTCGCCCTCTCTCTCCACCTCTCCCTTGCTGCATGATTTATTTATTTATGCAAAGCGCCGGGGTGGGATCGGGCAGTGGGACGCCCCTGTCCCGCTCGGTCCCCAAACCACCTCTCCGCCGCCAGCCCTTCCCTTTGAAGTGACTCTTGCCGAGGTTATTTATAGTGGCAGGAAAGAGATTGTAAAGCAGAGGCTGGGCTCACACCAGCCTGCGTCTTCCTTTCCTCCAGGCAGCCGAGAGCACTTTATGGGACAAACTGGCTGTCGCGTCGCCTGCACAGATCCTGGGGCAGCCCTGAGGCATGAGCAGTGGGGTATTTGGACCCCGATATTTTGAGAAGAGCAGTCAGGCAGGGTGCGAAACAGAGGGAAACATCTGGAAACAAGAGCTGGCAGCTGAAGGTTCTACAAGAAACAAGCAAAGGGCAGCAGGGACAAACATCCCAGGCAGTCAAGCTGCAGTGCAAGAAGGGAACATTTGGGGCTTGATTTGGGGGTACAACCTGCCAAGGGTGTTCAGAGGAACTAATCTGCTGAGGCCCTCTAGTGAAGCAGAACTTCCCATCATCTCCATGTCCCACGGGGCACAGGGCACCAGACAGACAACCCCCTTTGGCAGGGAGCAGTCTCCCCAAAACGTGCCGTAGGGCAGCTCCGAGCCACGCGTCTGTAAAACAAAGCCTCTTTCTGTTCTTCAGGAGCAAGGGAGGGCCACTTCTCCCAGTTTTTCTGAGCATAACATACAATATTTTATCCTCCAGGGTGACATGCAGGCTCTGCTGAGCCCCTGCCTGTGTCTGTCCAGTCTTTCATCCTCTCCTTGAGCACGCTCAGCAGCGAAGCAACATAGGGCTCACCATGGTGCACAGTCATTAAAACCCAGGCAACAAATTGGTCTCTTAAAATCTGGCTCCCTTGTGGCTCTTTTGCTGTCATTTACACGTTTTAAATGAAGATCTTGCGTGCAGTCTGTGCTGGAAATTAACTGGCAGAGAAAACTCATATTCATCTCTGGCCTGGTCTCTGTTTCAGAGGGCTGGAAGAAATAGACCTTCTGGGAGCAGGTTAACGCGAGCGCAAGCTATTTCTCCTCCACCAGACAAACCCTCAGAGGGCACGGTAGCACACAGACCCAATTCTTTGAATGGCCTCATGCCTTTCACAGCCACTCACTTCCCAAAATGGGGTTTTAGTGTCTGTGAGTCAGGAAATCCTTTCTTTATTTCTTTTAGTGGGTTTCTTGTCATCTCACTACTCAAATTTGCCTTGCTGTTCCGGCATGCATAGAAAACACCCCTCTGATGGCTGCAGCCTTTCAACAGTTTTTCATATGAGCCAGGGAGAGATGTGTAACCCACACACACGGCACACAAAGGGTGTCTATTCCTTTAGGAGGTGTAGCCACCCAGGTCTCCTACATCCTGCCTGGTCTCTCCCTGTGTTAGCAGCCTATTTCTTTGCAAAAGGAAAAGAAGTCTTTGAGGCTGTGGCTCTGCCAGAGGTAAACCATGGTCCACGGGAGTTACCCAAGATACCACCTGCAATCACAGCAAATAAGTAGACAGCGAGAAATGAAAGCGAGATGCTTAGAGGCTGATGATAGAGTGTTTGAGAAGCAGAGATCTACTCGGGAAAATACCAGTTAGCAACTGGTGCTGAGCGTCCTAGAGACTCCTCCAGTACGCTACCTAAAGACTGGGATTGAGCTATTGATGTCTACTGCTACCTGCCTGAGTTATACAAAGTTTTACCTAAGGCTGTCTCTCTCTCCCCCCTTTATACCAACCCAAGCACTGAAATCACAAAAATGCAGCCTCTAAGCTAAAAATGGAAATCTGCTGGGTGTCTTCATCTCAATCCCCCACACTGCCTGGGGAGAACTCTCTGCTCTTTTGTGCTGACTTGTGATACAGATCCTGCTGTCCAGACACGAGCATCGCCTGAATGACTCTATAAGTGCCTTTTCCTGCCTCCCCGCCAGCCCCTCTCCAGCTGATCAGCTCATTTAGAGGGTATGTCATAGCTGCTGCAGGCTGGGGAGCCGCACTCAGACGACTTTAATGCGGAAGCCTTAGCTGCAGATGTGCAGGAGGGTAATTTTTCTATCCATGAGGCATTAAGGAGCCCTGTCATCCCATGCCAATAGAGATGGACTAATTTAGCCACAAACCTGAACCAACTGCGCATGTCGAATCTGCAGCAGTGCTCAACAAAAAAAGCTGCCTCCAGAGACAGGCCTGGCACATGGAATCATCTCAGTACTTCTTGAGTTGAGCACAGCCCAGCCTTCAGCTGGCCTGAAACCAGTCCTCCTGCAAGTTCGTGATTCTCAAAGATGGTCGAGTAGAAATAGAAACTCACTTGCAATCAGGAGTGATTTCACTGACTGGTGACTCTTAGAATGCCCTCCGCATGCTGAGCTTCAGGCTGTATCCCTCTTTCCTCAGGGAGGTTGATGAAATTCCTTACAAGGACAGTAACCACACACTTCTGCTGCTTCTAACAGGTCCTCCAGGGTGGACCTGTTAAGGACCTCACCACAAACATACAATGAGCTGGAGCAAACAGAACTCATACATAACCTTCCAAAGCAGCTGAAACTCCACTGTACAATGAAAAAGAATCACATCAAGCACGTGGCATTGAGTCAATTGATCAGATACAAGCAGCTGTGGCAATACTCCAGCTTGGTCATTCTCGAGCTGGCACTGGCACTTTGTCCTTCTCAGAACATTTATATACAGGCAAAGCACCTTACGGAGTTTTCCCAGCGCTGCTCTGCAACAGACACACAGTGCTCACAAAGGAGCACAATATATGAGGGATTCCTCATAGGGCACAATGTGGTCTCACTACAATAGACCATAAACCCTCTTTGACCTGAGGTAGGTACTGTGGTCATGAACCACTCCATGCCACAGGCCAGAAATGGATAGAGCTGGGCATGGATGAGGTTCTTGCTTCCGTGAGCACAATTCAAGCCAGCGAAGTATCTACAACAGATTTTCACCTGAAAAGGGATGGATAACAGCAGCAGGCTTTCCTCACCTTCCTTCACTTTAAACACAACCTTCCATTAAAAAAAACAATGTGTCCTTCCTGTCACTAACTGGAAGTTGAAGCCAACTGCCTGGAGGAAGCCACGTGCTCAATCCCACCAGTAACCTTCCCCTTTTCAGACCATTTACTAGGGAGAAAAACCCCACCCCAGTTCTCTTTTTCTTTCTGTTCTTCTCCTTTCCCCCTCCCTCCCCCCCCCGCAGGAAACATGGGGGTCTTGGTGTGCTTGAATGAGCCATTAACTAGCAGCCAACATCTCCAGCTATTGTAAATATATTAACTCAAGGCCTTTCGCTACATTTATTAGACTCAAGAACAACATCTGGAAACAGATGTTTTCTGAGCAGAGAGGAGAGGAGGAAGGAGGGTAACAAAACAACGGGGTGGGAAGGACTGTTGCAAGTGGAAGTACATGGTCTGCAGACCATCACTTGGCAAAATACTGCTCAGATGGAGCACTGCAAGAGGCTGAGGCAAGCGCAGCCACAACCCTCCAAGGCAAGGCAGTGAGAGTAGAACGTCTTAGGGGGGCTGCTTGAAAGAAACAGCAACGGGGCAATGGAAAAACTCACATCAGCTTTCAGAGCCCTTGCGAGGAAAGGTCAGAACACTATCACACAAATGGGATACTGAGGCAGAGAGATTTTGTGGTTTTTTTTTTTCCTTTCCTGGTCATGGACCTTCCCAGTCCTCAGCTGCTCTATATCCCAGAGGCTGTCAGGCTTATAGTGGGACAATGTCACCTCCATAACAGTTTGGAGGCATCTGCCACTGGGCCCATAGAGCAGGCAAGGTCTAGGGTTCCCACAGTACCCTGTCTGGCCCAAGCAGCCTGTTCTCAAAGGGAAGCAGAGTGGAAACCTCCTATGCCAGAGACTGTGAAGGACCAGGGAGTCCTGCTCTGGGTGTGGAGTATTGATGTCATAGCTCAAATTTAGACAATATTTTTTAAATTACACAGTGTTAACTAGGGACAAAAAGCAAGCATGGACATGGCATACTTAAAAATGTATCCCATGGCATTATTGTGAAACTCCTTTCCCAACTAGATGCACTTTGGCTTGTGTACCAGAGATGCCTGAAGTACAACAGAGGTCTGAGATCAAAGCTTCCCTGCATTTCTTTTGTGGGAAATGCAGTTTTATACATATGCATACCCTTGCTTTTTATTAAAATAAAATTAAAGCCAACAAACAACTCCAAAAACTAAAACAGAACAAAACAAAACCCCGCAAGTATTTTGTCATCTTTAACCTCAGGTTCACAACAGGTATCTCCACTCTTGTCTCTCTGAGATGCTGTTACACATACTTTGCAAGTAAGGTCAGCAATATTGAGTATTACCTACCTAATTTGGTATTTGTTTATAGGAAGTACTAAGTAGCCTATGGAGCAGAACAATTCCAGCCCGAGGAACTGCTCTAACCCATTGTGGAGTTATAGAATAAAGACACATTTGATCCTTTGGGAAAAGGGTTATGAAAATACATGGAAAAAATGTACTGTCCATGCATAGTAATATCATGGCTGTTTTCAATCACTTGGTCTCCTACAAAACAAAGGGGCTCACTGCACAATATGAACTCCTAGCACTGGTAGCAGCAAGGGAAGTAAGAAAGAAGCAAAGTTAGTAGTCTCTGGTTAGGGTTTTATATTTTCATAACCCTAAAATGCCTGAGCTCATCATTGCCTCCCTCCCATCAAAGCCAAACTGGCTTCATGCAGCTGCAGTGGTGGGAACCTGTCCCCAGAGCTGTGTGAGAACAACTGACCAGAGCTGAGCTGTGTCAGGGGTGGGAGCCCGGCCACCAGCAGCTCCTGCAGACGTTGGGTCAGAGCTTCCAAGGGAGGATGGAGCAAACCCAGGTTTTGCACAGTTTGGGGCCATCCCTTCTCCCGCACATCCCGCAGAGGGAAGGCTTTGCTGGAGGAGAGTGCAAGACAGCAGGTGATGGACACACAGTTAAGCTGCCCACGCTTGTCCTTGTGTTTTCAACTAACCTCTCACCTTTTGTTCAGATGACAAGGGAAATGGCTTTGAGCAAACCAAGCTCTGCACCCTTCTTCATGGAGGAACTTTTTTCTCACAGCAGAAGCACTTCACAGCCAAGAAGCCCTGGAAGAAGTTTTACTTCTTTTCAGCAGTTGTTTGGTTTTTTGTTTGTTGCTGGGCTTTTTCTTCCTTGTTTGCAGCTGATTTTTAATGGGTTGTGTTCAGTGCTATTGCAGTCTGTGGAGATGGTCATCTCTGCTAGCCTGTTTTTCACTGTTATCTTGGTTCCTGCACAGCCTGGGTGGGAAAGAGAAGTTAATTTAGGAAGAACAACATTGCTACAAATAAGACAAGAAAAAGCCTCCACCCCTGCCGCCCTATTCCCCAGTATCTTGCAAGCCTAAGAATTCCCACAGCAGCCTGTGGGGAATGGGTTTTGCTCGACAGAGATGCGCTTACGCCGGGAGAGCTGCTTTGGAAACTGTTTTGGTGAACCTGGGAAATCCCTGGTGCAAAGGTTCTTAGCACAGGTTCTCAGCATAGCTAGAGCAGTACAAAGCTTTAGCTGTAGTAAAGAGATTCTTTGAACGCTCAAAATCTTCTCATCCAGGTGGAAAAATTAGGGTGAGATTTTCATACATGAAATCATCAGAGCGCAACATTGTCCTTCACAAGGCTGGGGCTCTGCGGAAAAGCTCCTCTATTCCCTACAGCAAGTCCCTCGGCCCCTTGCTGATCAGAAAACCTCCCTCTATTAAAACCAAGCTCAGGCATTGTATGCTCAGTTAATTATTTGTGTATCGAGGTGCTCGCCATGGTGCATTGGCACGCGTGGGACTGATAAGCCAGAGCACTGATTTGCATTTAGATTTACCATTAAACAGTTTAGTGAGAAGCTACTGCTGAATGCCTGCAGCCTCACCGCACAGCTGGGCTATTCCATCTGCCCCAAAGCTCACCCTCCTCCTGCCTCCCCCTCACCTCTGCCAAGCAGAGGGTTCCTGCTAATCCTCCACTACCTATTTCCACACACATCTCTAAGAAAACCCTTTCTCTTCACCTTTGGCAGGTGCAGATCAGGCTCAAGCTGCTACCAACCTGGGACAGCCAGTCAACATATTTAGGGTGAACACCTTAGAGGGTGAGCCAAAACCCCCATAATCTTAGATCCAGCCCAGAGCTGACCGTGATGCTGCATGCATAGGGGAGGCAGGCAGAGCTGTGTCACAGTTCTGTCTAGGAAAACCAAACCCTGCAGTGCCAGGGCAGGCGCGTATCCCTGAGCAAGCAGCCGGGAAACCCGTGGTAGCTTTGTATGAATCTTGAAGTTAATGAATCAGCACTGGGAGCATTGGGGAACCCAGACTAAGTGTCAGCTGCACTAGGGGAAACAAAAATAATGAAGCAAGGCTCCCCCAGAAGACTGATTGTTTTCGAGTACAGAAGTGAAGGAGAATGGATACAGCAAGCTCAGGAAATTGAAAACAACTTTAGGTAAATACTTCCTCTCATTCCAACACTTGGTCTTTTATCAAAGCTGATTCAGATCCTGACAGCAGTGCGCAAAGCAGCTCTGCACCATCCTAATGCAAAAGACAGGCCCAGCGGACGAGAGGTTAGTAGCTAATGGAGCGGAGTCGGGTTCAATTTCCCTGGAAATTACTCGCAGAGGAAAGCCGGGAGACAAGGATCACTGTTAATGTCCTTCTACAACGCCACTGTTTCCCCTGCACAGGGCAAAGCCCTCACTTGTGCCCTCAGCCTCCCACACCGCAGGTCCCCATGGATCAACCCTGCACTCCAGTGTAAGCGAGAGGAAAGCAAAGGGAAGCAGGAAGGATGTGAGCCTGGGAGCAGATTGATGGTGTCAGAGAACAGCATGGCTCCATGTCAGGGTTTTTCCTCCCACCAATGTTTCTTTCATAGCACCTGATGTAAATCCTCCCTGGCAGGGTAGTTAAACTACTTTAATAAAAGCAGCTCGATCAGTAAACCTTCAGCCATCTATGGAGTCTCTTCCAGCTTACTGAATTTTAGCTGCCACTGGGGACTTACCTCCTTTGAGCAGCATTGCAAAGGGACTATGGAAAGATGCTTTCTATCCCAAAGGCACGCTTGGCAAGATCAGTTCACACAGTGGCTGCAGTATTCCAGGATGTAGCATCACCATCAGGCTGGGCACCCAAGGGGCATGTCTGAAGCTGAGTGCCAATCAACAAACTTGAGAAAAGGCCCAATCCTTCTCATTTTGGACTCATTAAAGTCAATGGGAAAAAAAGCTCATTTTAGCTTCCTTAGTCTTTGCCACTTAGGTCCCACACTGGCTTGACGTCAGTGTAGTCATTCTAGATTCACGTCAGTCAACAAAAAGGGAATCCTTGTGACAGCTCCCAATGAGAAGTGGAGAGAGTTGGGTCCTCTGACCACAAAACTCACTATCCACGTGGAAAAGCCAAGCCCACCTTTTTTACCTCAGGCATCTAAAACCACATCTTGATGTATTGTAACATTCTTCCTCTTTCTCCTCTATAAATCAGTGCTATCCACTTCATGTGCACGCTTTGGACCTGCTTTGAGAGGCCTGCTGCTGATTACAAACAGCAGGAAGTAAAGCATATATAATTACTAGATCAATATTAAGTACTAAACAGACCTTTGCAATGGCCCTTGAAGAACATCAGCCTGAAATGGTAGTTCACTTCCTTCAGGCTCAAAAATTATTTTTTTTTAATTTGGCCATATGCTGCTACCAATACAGTGATTAAAGTAAACTTCTCTACTTTAAGAGGGGTCAGCAGGGAGATAGCATGGAACCCCTTCTTTGCAGGGACTGCTGCCCACCATCCACCTTGCAAATCACAGACTCATTCAGGTTGGAAAAGACCTCCAAGATTATGGAGTCTAACCTTTGTCCAATCACCTCTTTGTTGACAAAACCATAGCACTAAGTGCCACATTCAGTAATTTCTTGAAAACCTCCAGGAATAGTGACTCCACCACCTCCTTGAGCAGCCCATTCCAATGCTTGGAAACCCTTTTGGTGAAGAAATTCTTTGTGAACTGCCCACCTTGAGCATGTCAGTGGACATTGCAATGGATCAGGGCAAAGCCACCATAACCCCTGTTATCCACGACGGTTTGCCTTTCCTGAGGGCTCTGCTGTGTGTTGGTGAGGAAGGAGCTGCCTCCCACTGGCGCCCCAGCAGTGGGGAACACTGTTGGCTCTGCACACAACTGTCCCTGCGTATTTGGAGCACGGGGGTTTAGTGCAGAGGCTGAAATATCACGCCTATCAGTAGGGCCCTGTGGACAGAAAATAGCAAAGGATCTGGTGGCAGTTTCCTTTCAAGACATACAGGAATAGCAGCACACATCTCTGCTGGATCATGTGGACTAAATTCCTCAGCCGAGCTCCTTTGGCTTTGAATTCTGCAAACCAATTTTTCCCTCCTTGGCTTGTTTGTTGTTTCAGGACCACTAAATTACCAAGAATGGTTTACATTATATAACCACCCTGTCCTTATTGCATTTTGAGGAGGAAACCCTGACAAACAGCCAGATCTAATTTGTACTTTAAATTGGCTTCTGGGCCAGACAGTCATGCCTTCCAGATGGAAAATCCAGTTGCTCTCACCAGCAAGTATCCCAGTGCATTCAGGTCCCAAATCAGCTTTGTGCAAAGCATGCTCTGGCATGCAATTTGATTTTTTACACCCTATGAGAGGCTAATGGTCACTTCAGTCCCTGGTGAGGCAGCATTGCTTTCTATCACCTGTACCAGTTCAGCTGTCAGCTCTGCCCTGCTGTCCTGTTATTTTTCCTAGAAGCCTATCCAACAGCTGCAGCAGCTTTATAACTGCCAGATTCGGAATTGGTCTTCCTGGGAAAGTCTTTTCAGGTTGTCTTTTCCAAGGGTGACTCTCTCTGCTAGGTTTGGTCAACTTGTTTAACACCACCCCCAATCAAAAACAATTTTAAGAAAGCAAACACCATGCTGCTTTTGGATTTGGATTCTCTCGTCTCCTGCCAGTTAGAGAATCAAGAATACATTCAAGGCTGGTTTAGGTTACAGCCAGAGTGGCACGCTATGCATGGGACACTAACATTGCTGACAGCCACAGGGTGTTAAAATGCTGCCACTGACAGCAACAAGCCTAAGCTGTCATTTGCTTTGTTAGGGACTAGTGAGGCAAGGTGGCAAGTGGCTTGAGGCAGCCCCAAAACGTGGCTGGTAGCAGGTCTCCAAGTTGCACTGCTCCACATGTCCAACGTGGGGAACTGGTGGGAACAGTAGCTCGGGCTGAGACACAGAAACCATATCTCACAGGCAGGCGCGATGCCAGGGGCTGACCACTTTCAGGGAAACAGCACCGGAAGATGCCCATCATCTGCAGCAGAGACACGTGGAACCTGCATTAAGGGGGTGGCCTCAGATAGACAGTCTGTGGCTTTCTCTCAGTCCCTGTGATATGTTTTGTTCTTTTAGCCTGTCTGTTGCAAGGCACATATAATTCTAGGGCTCTGCGGCCTGATGGATAGACAACTTGGTGTTCTTCCCACTTCTGCCACTCTGCTGTTTGGTGGCCTTTGGTGATCAATGAATACTTTTCATTCTTGGAGTATTCCTCGTTTTCCTCCTCAGGGAAACAAGGCTACTCTAAGTTGCTTTAAGATAAACTGCTGACAAGGATCAAGGAAAGACAGAGATGAATACAGTCAGCACAAGGGGTTTCAAGCCAAAGTAATCAAATCCTTACCTTGGAAGTCCTGAATTTCACAGTGCCCACGAAGACATGCTTCTCCAGGTCTGGAAAGGCTCCTGTCAACCAGGACATCACTTAAAAGTCTGTTTATGTTCAACTCACACCTCCAAGACACACGTGCCACGTGTCATCCAGGAAAAGGCAGTGAGTGGTGCTGAGGGAGACCTGAGAAGCCCTTAGTGACACCAACGAGTAAGCCTCCCTCACTCTTAATGCTTTCAAGGTGATAGAAGAACAACCATCACATTGCAATGTCTCTGTGCCCTTCCCAAGTTCCTCCATGTTTTCAGGGGCTCTGTCAACCTAGCAGTATTCATGGGACCAAAATTAGCTCTTTGGGAAAAGGTTAAGAACAAGCGTTCTTGGGGCCATCATCTCTGGACAGCCAGAACTTGCAAAGAAGGTCAGAAGATTGTCAGTCATGCTGTGGATGGGCAAGGTCACTCCTGAAACCCTTTGGTGAAGCCCACACCTTAAAGCCAATGCTGCAGCTGAGTGGGTGGACTCAGCCCTGATGGGCCTTGTAACAAGCATTGCATTACACAAGACCATGACCACAGTGGCTGGCCGGGACAGAGTGACTCAGCCAGGCACGTTTCTTGTGTGCGAGAGCCAAGGTGTTGAGCAACACCCAGCAGAGACAAGCAGATCTGCTGCCAGGTCTCCACTATACAACCTAACAGTACCCATGCATCTCCTGAGTCTCCATTTCGCCGTACCTCATGTAGGGACACACATTTAGCAAAGAAGTGTAAACCGCCATCAAACCTGAGTGGTTGCACTTTACAGCCACTTCAGCTCAGGCCCAAACAATTACACAGAGTCCACACTAACAAAGACCAAGCCTACATATTACTTAAAAGGAATAGTTTGTTTTGGTTTCACTTCCCTGCCCACACCTCCCTGAAACTGCCCTCTGTTTGTTTGGGATATTTGCAGGCATGCAATATTTTCTTGGCTAACTTCACAAGGGACACCATGGTCCTAACAGGCTTTACCTTTGACTCCTGTGCTGCTGTAGCCAAGTCCTTGGATTCCTCTGTGGAGTAAATCAAATAATGTGTGCAAAAGCAGATGTGAAAAAAATAACATACGTAGAAGAACTGACATGTTAAACTATGAGCAATAACTGCAGGTGTGCAAGACAGCTCCAGGGCTGATGCTCATTGCTCCACTGGATGAAAAAAATAAAAAGTCTGGAGGACCAGGCAGCTACACAGTAGGATCCAAGTCAAATTCAGGCAATTTCCCCCGAAAACTGGCATTTTGGAAAGTAGGGAGACTGCAGCACAGCAAATCCAAATCCACTCCCAAACACTCTCAGGTTGTAAACAGCTCCCACCAGGCCCTGTCCCCTTTGATGCTCCCTTTGCACGGGACTGGGAGGCCCAGCAGCAGGGACTAGCGAGAACTCGTTTCTGAAAATATGGAAAACAAGTTTCCTGACAGAAAGGAAAACTCAGGCTTGTTTCACTTTGTAGGCTTGTTTGTTTGGTGCTTTTGGAAAAATGAAGGAAAACAGTGATGGCTTTGATGAAAAAAAAAAGCCCAAATGCAGAAAGCAATAATAAAAAATTAAATATTATTTTTGACAAAAGTGTATTGCCTGGCCACACTGCTGTGTCTATGTCAGATGTAGCTCAGCATCAACGAGAGTCCTCAGGACCATTGCTGGCAAGAGTCACTGAAAATCCCACCCTGGCTTGGAGCTCACAGCCCCGCTATTTATATAAATTGTATACAATTCCTAGGAATGGTATGATCTCAGCAGCAGATGTATTTATTAATCTCTTAGTGCCAAGCTATTGCCTACCACAACAGGGTCACCAGCTCCCCTCTTCTTGCTCTGCCTCTATCTAAACAGAGCCAGTTTTGCAGGTTTTTTCACTCCCACCCTACCATGCCAAGAAGCACCTGTTGGGGATCAAAGCCTCCTGCCGTCAGGGAATTCATGTCATAAGTACTCTTATCTGGCAGATTTCTTGGGGCTACCCTTCCAAAGAACCATTAGAGGGTTGTTGTGGGGAGCAGTGTTTGAAAATGTATAGAATCACAGAACGAATCCTAGAATGATTTGGTCTAGAAGGGACCTTTAAAGGGACCATCATTCCAACCCCCTCCCATGAACAGGGACACCTTCCACTGGATCAGGTTGCTTCAAGCCCTGTCCAATTTGGCTTTGAACACTTCCAGGGATGGAGCAGCCACAGATTCTCTGGACATTCTGTGCCAGAGCCTCACCATGCTCTAAGAATTTTTTCCTAAACTAAATCTCTCCTCTTTCAATTTGAAGCCAGACAGTAAACAGTTAAATAGTGTTTCTGGTTAAAAACCAGAGCTGTGCTAATAGCAAATCAGTCCATCAAGCTGCCTCATGCTCCCAGCCTCATGAGGACAAAACCACAAAGAATGATCCAAAGAAGTAGTCTTCAATATCCCCTTTTAGCCCTAAGCCAACTAATCTGCACAGTCATAAACTATATGCAATTCTACAATATACCAGAGGGACGGATACCTTTCTTGGCAGAGTTGTGTCTCAGTTTACATCACAATTGCAATAAAATCACGTTATCTTCATTTAACTTTGCACAAATCTATCAAATCTATCGTACAGTCAAAACCAGTTGTCTCACAAAGTACATTATCAGTTGCAAGTGTCAAAGCAACTTTTCTTCCTCCTTTCTTAGACAAAACAGCTTCTTACCACAGAAAATGAACACAATAAAGGGTTTTTTACATGATAAGAGAAACGTGTTGCCATCAGAGCATCTAGGGCTCTGAGACTGAAAACCCACCCAAGCACTTCCCTTAGAATGAAGAAACAGAACTAAAAAGCCCTGTGCGGACCCAGCAGTGGGGTCTGTAGGGCTTGAGCTGACCCCTCAGGGTCTGTCATTTCAACCCACAGTCATACTGATGAAACTCACGTTTCCGGGTTCATTTGCCACCTTTTCCTCACATAAATGATGTGACCCAAACACAGGCTGTGGTGGGTTGGAGGTGCCCAGCTGTCACCCACACCATCACTCACACTCCTTGCCTCAGCAGGACAAGGCGAAAATCAGGGGGCACACACCTGCCCCATCATGGTGTCTCTGCAGGTGGCAGGGGAGGATCCCCACCTCATCCTCTATCCCCCTTGGTGTTCACTGGACTCTTTATCACTTTTTTTCCCCCCTCATTTCTCTCTATTTTCCAGCATTTTCTCCCTTCCTTACCTCAATTTCCCCAAGGTATCACACCAGCAGGTCTGAGGGGTTCTGCTGGGCCACCAGAACCAGCTGGAACCGGCTGTACCTCAGGCAGTTCCTGCCTCCCCTCAGAGACCCCTGAGCTCCATCACGATCACGGGGCCTTCCCACCTCTCCCCTCAGAGACCCCTCAGCCCCACTGCCATCCCTAGGCATTTCTACCTGTCCTCACAGAGGGCAGAGGGCACCTGCTCAGCCTCAGTGGTCTGGATACCTGGGATAAACTGGTGCCTGAGGCTCAAGGAGCAGCCTGTTCTTCACAGGGACCATTGAGGGCTGTGGTGCTTCACCTCAGCCGCCATCTCTGGGTGTCTCACCCTGTGCACCCATGCACCCTGATGCTCAACATACCCCTCTTCCCCACCTCAACCCAAGTTTCCCAAAATGACAGTAATTATATTACAAACTCTGCTCTTCCTCCCCCCCCCCCATGTGTTTTCACTTCAGCTAAACAGCAAAAATATTTCCTGGCAGCTGTGTTCGATTGAGGGCAGGGAGGGAGGTGAGCTGGTGGAGAGGAGACCCATGGAAGGGACACACTCTTTGAGCCTCTTCAGAAGGAAAAAGAAAAAAAAAAAAAAGGGAAAAGGGGGAAGGAAAGGTGTCATTACTCAGTTTTTGATGTCAGCGATGCTAAGGACAGCCATGAGAAAGGCAGGCAGTAAATGCCAGCCCCATTACTTCAGGTTCTGATAGCAAAGCCTGTGCATCCAGTGTACCCTGCACATGGCATCTCCTGCTGCAGCTGCACCAATGGGAGCCCCCATGCCTGGGGTCAGAGCATCTTCATAAGAGGTAAAGAAATTTTTCAGAAACCCGTCTGGAATAGCAACCCACTGACAAATCCCTCCAACTGCAAGAAATTGTACAATGGTAAAGATGGTTTGCTGTTTTGGGAGTGACGAGGTGCTTTCACACATTATTTCCCAAGTCTTGGAAATCTGAAGTGTCCCTGAAATGCCTCTTCCCAACTGGCAATCTCCTGTATGAGGTGTGTAAGGGGTCAGTAAGGGGTAGAAGGTGATGCTGTCTTGTCTTTATTCACAGCAGGCAGGCATTGCAAGCTGAAGATCAGGACTAGAAAAAAAATCAGGGACTACACAAGGTGGAGATCAGGATACAAACCTGCTGCATGTCGAGAAGCACTTGGAACTGGACAAAAACTTGACATCTCCTCTTCAGGGACAAGGTCTCATGCCATCCCATTCCTGAGCAGAACTGTCCTGCACCATGAGAGCGTTATTGCCTGTAAGCAGCTCTTGCTCTTACAAGCTAATTTCACTTCAACCCCATTCTCCTCCTGCACACACACAGCTTATTTTCCTCTCTTTCCATCTGCAGGACATGAGGTTCTCTTCAGTATTACAACACTTTCAGCAGATCCACATGTACATTTTTTCATAACCTTGCTGAGACATTAAAAATAAATAAATAAACAACTCAACACAAAGCTGTTTTTCATGGCATAACTTCCTGGCTTCCCGTCTCCTTTTTCTAATCCCAGTTTTTCTGGGACCTTGTACCAAAAACTGACATTTATTTACACTTGAAACACACTTCTGCTGTGTCCCAGCCGCTATGTTGAAGTAGCCATTTCCAGAGGAAAAGTCCTGTAATTAACAACCATTAGAACCCCAGTTAATCACTCTGCATGAGCTATATTTGCACTTGCATTTTCAGACAGCCCCATCCCTCTTCTACTGATCCTCTCATTCATAAAAGCCAGGTCCCACCCAGCCCTTTCCAGGCCACTCCAGCATTTATTTTGCTGCACCACAGGCTTGAAGAGCAAATGTCCTACACAGGTTTCATTATGCCATAAAAACCAAAATATCTTGACTGGGCACCTGGCTTCACTTTAATATTCCACAGAAACCCTCAAAAACACTAAAAATATGCATCACAATTTAAAACCAGGCAGACACAGCCATATTCAATACTCAGAGCTCTGCCTGCATGGGAACATCGAGAAAATCCGAATTTTACCATGTCCTCTTTACCTTTCATCTTACACTAGGTCCCCAGTCCCATGATGAGAGGAGCTGAGCCCCACCTTTCCACACAAGCTTCCCTCCTTAGTCCTTAAAACAGCATGCAATCAGGAAGGTTAGTCTTGCTGCCACGCTTCCTGGTGGTCCCAATTAATCCCACGGAGTCAGAACACAGCACGTAATCAGGAGCTCTCCCGCACAGTCGGCAACTGGGAGCCCCAGACACACTCTATTTATCTGTAAATCAAAGTGAAGCTAAGCAGCTCCCTGGCCCTGACAGCATTGGTGTGTCTCCCAGAACATTTTACAAATTGCTTCTATGACATGCTCAGTGTCTTTCCACGTTGGACAATGTGTTTACTCAAGGGTTTCTTCACAAAAAAAATGCCAAGGACAGCCTATTGGGACCAGAATAAATTCAGGAAGATATGCTGTCCTGTTTTATTTTCTAACCATCAATAGTTGTTGTGCTGTTTAAAAAACTCGTAAGAGTTTTGTTACTGGAAAGCTTTTCAACACTTTGATTTCTACTTTTTTATCCTCTCTTCTTTCTCCGCAAAGTGCCACTTGCAATCTCCCCCCCCCGCCTTTTTTTTTTTTTCCTGGGTGATTATGCTAAAACTTCTGCTCCAAGGCTTTTGGCCAAATTTTGCCCCCAGATATGCACATTCAACTGCCAGTGAAATTAGTGGCTTGTTTGCATGCAAGTTGGAGGAAGGAATTTGGCTCCATCGGCAACGTTTTCTGAGCGGTCACAGAGTGCATGCACACCAATTTTTTGGACCCCTGCTTCAGACACCACAGCCCAGAGGCAGCTAAATTCCCAGACCACCTCAAGTTGCATACCAAAATCTTCATACTGGTGAGTAGTACAGGAAGCATACTCAGGCCTCAGCCCTGGAGGGGCTGTGAGACATCCCCATGGAATGCCAGCATGGGAGCCAGGTGCTGGCTTTGCTCTCCAGGACCTCACTGCCTTCTTGGTCACAACCCAGCTCTGCAGCAGGTAGGGTCAGCATGGAGGAAAGCTGGTGTTATGCATTAAAAACATGCATTATCCACACATTGAAAATCTCCCTGACGTTCTGCTGGGCTCATGAGTGATTCACCTCATGTAGGAGCAGCTCCCTTGCTCTCCCACTGATTACAGAGGGAGATGAGTGTCTCCATGAGCTGCCTGGAGTTATGTCACCAGATATCCACAGGCTCAGATGTCACATCCCATCTGCTACCCGCCACAAAGGCAGAGAGGAAGGAGGTTTGCTTTCATCCTTCCTGGCACCTGGAAATATAACAGCTACTCTTCCATCATCTGCTCCCAGTCGGGCTGGTACCTCAAGTGTGTGGTGGCAGAACAACGGACCCTCAAGGGTGGCTCTTCCAGTTGACCCTGGCAGGAAGAACAGGTCACAGAAAGGCTGTTTTCAGGACTGTAGCAGACTTAGGTAACAACTCAACTGACTTCATGCCCAAAAGTCAGATGAGACCAAGCTCAGACTTTTCCCACAGACAAGCGTGCATTTAAATGTGAGCAGCGCACACGCACATTTGAATACATACAGGCAAATATAAAATTAACATCCCTCAGTCCTTACTGAGTCTAGTAAAAAGCAATAAGAAGGGAAGCTAGCCACGTATTGGGATCCTGGCATGACCAAGCTGTTTTGGGGATACCTGGCTCCTTCTTTCCTATGGCTATGCCTGCCTGGTCGTCTTCATAGACAAATCTCCTGCTACAGGAAAATTGGGACAGAGGAAGCAGTGCTGTGCGCGGTTGGTCCCCATGCTATTTTGGTTAGTGGCAATGAATGGTAATGAATTCCGAGATGGGTGGAGGGTGGAAGAATGAACCAGACCAGCATTAATCCCTTTTGTTTGTTCAGCTACCAGCATAATCTCCAAATGTCCACAGACAGATCTTCAGAAAAAGAAGGATAAATAGCAGAGGATGTAACATGCACGACACATTTCCAGTCCAAGGGCCTTCCTGGTACTTGTGTTCCAAACCCCTCCATGCTGAGATGGTGTTTTTTCCCCTGCGTATCTCTGACCAAGGGCCCTGCTAACATACTTTTCAAACTTGATTTTTCCCTCTCTTAGGTTTTGGGAACCATCCTAAAACACACCCTGAAATGGGCTGTTTGTACAGATCTCCCAGTTTAGCTGTTGAACAGAAGACAAGGCATTTCCAGTCTACAGAACTGAATCCTGTTTTTTGTCAACAGGATTTCTAAACACCTCTGGACCAGCACCTTCTTCCAGAACACCCAAACAACTCAACTGTTAAAGCTGCTGAATCTTTCAGTCATTCAGTTGACTTTCTTGGCCCTTATCCTGCAGTTCATGTTCTGCAACAATCCCACTGACCTTTGTGAAGCTGCTCATTGAACAAACACTCTTTGCCATCAATAAGAGTATCAGAAGGTGACTTTGTTGGAACACACAGGACTTACAGACCTACTGAGATGGTGCAAGAGTTTCAAACCTTCTGCCCAGACAGTGCTCACATATAGACTGCAGCCACTTCACTTTGATTTTTGACCTGGAGATATTTCTATTCTTCAGAAGTCTCTCTACCTCAGTAAATGTGAGGGGATTTTTCTGGACTGAACCTGTCCTCTGGCATCCAAGTAGTCCCAGTGGAGCTGAACCAAAAAAACTCAATAAACTGCTCAACTGAAGAACAAAAATAATTGCTCCCAAAGGAAGAAGCTTTTCAGTGTCATGGCTACACAACACAGTGATAAAACTGAGTAAAACTGGTCTCGGTCTCTGTTGACTCCTGAGACCTGGATGGATTTTGTTGCCATCACTTTGAACTGAAGGACACAAAAGACCTCATTTATTCTTACTTCTTCGTTCCCTGCCATAAAAGCCAGGAAATGCGGTAATATGGCATTTCCAGTGCCATTTCATTCACTTTGTGCCTGAATTATTTTTATTTCCCAAGGCAAATGGAGAAGCGTGAGACAAGCGTCCGTCCTTAATTCCAAATTTCCTGCCATTGCCCAATTTAAACCATAGATTTAACGTTGTTAGGACAACATTTTCTTCTATATGTGTCTTACTATTGATGTTAACCACTTACTGTTTATTTCCTACAGCAGCTGGGAACATGGAAACATGTACTGAAAGGACTGAGTCACCTCCCTGTTGTCTCCTGTTAGCCTTGCAGCCTGGACACAACTCAGTAAGGTCATTCTTGCCTGCAAAATCAGGAGTCCCTCATTGTGGCTGAACATAGACCTTCAAAGAGAAGAAACAAGTAGCAAGGAGCCCTGCCAAAATGGGGAAGCCCAAAAAACAGAGAGCAGGGACGGACAGTGAGACCTTAAATCCCACTAAATGCAAAGCAAATAGCATTGAAGGAAAGGGATCTCCTGCTACTCTGTCTGGTTGTTGGAACAGCCAGAATTTCAGCTCTTTGCAGAGAACAAGAGCTGGCAAGGATGGGGGACAGCCTTTATTTCCTCCTTAGTTTACAGCAACGGCTGGAGGCAAGCCCCCAGCAGTAGCCCCTAGCACCAGCCTGAGGACCCCTCCATGGACTCAGCTTGGGTTAATGACATCCATCTTCCCTGGGAGCTAAGGATTTGTTGTGGAAATGCTGCCAAAAGAGCCTAACTTTGGCTTCTCTTCCCAAACATTTGTGGAAAGGCTGCAGAGCATCTGCTAGGGCCCAAAGCTGAAGATAAGCCAAAGGCAAGCAGGGATAGATGCCCCGTTAGGATTATAACTTCTACCAGAGATGTGGTGCAGCATCAGACCCTGGGTCTTCTGGGTAGGTGTGAGTAGAGGATCTTCTCCTTCCTTCCCTCCTTTTCCCCAAAATCTTCCTTCAGAAAAAAAAAAAAAAGGGAGGGGGGGGAAAGGCTAAATCTAGGGGGCCCATAGGCACCAGGGGTGAGAGCTCAAGGGTTCCTTGCTCCCTTAGTAAGGAGAGATAAGCAAAAGGTACAAGAAAATTATAATTACCTTGCTATTTTTTTAGGGAAATAAAGGAAAACAAGGGTGGGGGACTTGAGACTGCCAGCAGGAAACCAGGTCTTGGCAAAGTGAGGTGTAATGAACAGAAAACACCAGTCCATAGGACTCTCCACAGGGGATGGTCACAACCATAATGGAGCCATCAAAAAATTATTGTTTTTCTTACAGTAACACCTCAAGCTCAATTTACTACAAAGAAGAGAGAGCTGTAAAAGAGTTGGAAGTCTCTTCATCCACTGCTGCTTCCCAGGGACTGCATGAGGCCAGTTCAATTTGCACCTTTTATCACCCCCGCCTGTGTTTCACTTGTTTGCAGGAACCCTCACCCTTAGGCAATAAAACCAAAATTACTGCAGAAAGCAGAATGTAGAAACTGCTTGCTTGGAATCCAAAGGGGCTTTACTGAGGCAAGAGCTGCCAAAAACACTGTTGGAGCCCTCTGCCTCAAGCACCCAGCAGCCCTGATCCTGCAAGGACCCTTCACACAGCACTGGAGCAGTACAAGCTGAGCTCCCCCATTTCCATGAGTGCCTTCCTCATCCATGCATTTCCTGCTACCTCCTCTTGAAAGCTCAACAGGAATCTGGAAGCTGAACCCATCAATACAGGAAGCTTACCAGTTCTACTTGATTTTTCAGCTTGCAAGCTTTACCCCAGCTTGGCTGCTTACTCTTGTCATGGAAGTATAGACCAACCACCAAAATTACAGCCCATTTTAGGGTCCAGCTGCTAACCATGAGAGCAGCAAGCCACTCTCAAAACTTTTTCTGTCATTTTTCCTCTCAGTTTCTGGGAATTAGGGTTCACACAGGTCCCTACCACTCTCCCAGTGCAGCCCTGCTGAGGATATGAATTGCCTCCAGGAGCTGGTGCAGTCATCAGTCAGGACACATAGCACCTGCATGGAAAGGCAGCAATAGGGGAAATAAAGCTTTTTCCCAGGAGAAGTGATCAGGGTGGATTTTTAGGTGCCTAAGTGTGTTAATGATCCACAAGCAGCCGGAAGTGATCCCCAGCTTGCTCCGGGATGCCAAAGGCATTTTTGCCCATCATCTGCATGGTTCTGTACAGGCAAGAAATTAGAAATACAGGCAGCCCTGCTTCTGTGGGCTGATAAACTGAAGCTCTTCAGGCTGTGACCTGCCAAGCACCCCTTCCCTGACCCAGAACTCCTCTCCCACTCAGCTTTGCTTTCAGGAAAAATTAGGCTGAGTTTCAAGCAAACCTGGGCTGAGCTTCAAGTAAGCCTGAGCCAATTCCTAATTTATGCCGTCAGTGTATTGTTTGGGGTCAAAACCGTAAGACACATGGAGGCTTTGCCTCATTTCTGCTCCAACCTGCGAGCACATCTGAGACATCCTGCCTGCAGCTCTCGGCCAGCAGCAGCCTGGATCACAGCACAGCACAGGACTCAGCTGGGAGCAAAAGGCAGCAGGTCTCAGAGACCAGGCTGGAGCAAAGGGTTAATGCACAGGGGCCCAAGTCCGGCCCAGGCAGTTATTTCAGGGTCATGCTCTGGAGTGACAGATTCTCAAAAAAAAAAAAAACCTCACTGCAGGGAAAGATGCTGTTACTCTTAATTAGGCAGAGCTGCACCTTAACAAGTAACCCTTTGGCTGCAAGAGCACTGCACATAAGGTGAGGTTGCAAATAGGTTTCTGGAAGCTGCAAGGGCAGTGGGGCTAGATGTCACCTCCAGTTATCAGGGTGTAGGGCCAGGGGATGGAGGGTAAAGATCAACTAGGAAAATGCTTTTTTTATTAAGGATACTCCAGAGGTTGGTTGCATTTTCCAGATACTGGAGTATCAGAAGGGTTATCATACATGTCTGTTACACTGCAGGCATAAGACACTGATAATATTCAGCTTTGCCCCTTTTTCTCTCCACCCAGTACCCTTTGAAACATGAAAACTGACTCCTCTCCTGGTCACTTTTTGCAGGGCAGGACAGAGGAGGCTTGCACTGGACACAGGACCCAGAAAAGCCACTGACTCCTTTCCACAGCAAGGGGAGTGCTGCATATCCAGAGCCCCTCTGCTCCCCACACACTGACTGAGACTACTTGCACCACATCACTGCAGCCAGAAAAGCAGTTCATAATGCAGGGAAACGTCTCTCACCTCATAGCAGATCTGCCCAGCGAACTGAAAGGTAGAAAAGTCAGACGTTCTCCTCTGGAAACTTCTATTCCACTCCTGTAAAAGTCACAGAGAAAGATTTGGCTCCATAAAACCCCAAACCATCTTGAATTAGCAAGAGGAATGGTAAGTTAAACCAGTATCAGGGCAGTAAGGTGGGATACCCACCCCACCCCATAAATTTTAGCAACAGCACAGTTGGAAAAATTGGTCAAGCTTCACCAAGACCATCAGTTCCATGCAAAAATTCCCACATATGTGTGGCATATTGATGTGACATACAAAGTACATTCAAGCCACCTCTTCACAGCACCAGCAGCAAACCATTGTCTGCAGTGGCAAGCAAGGGGTCTGTAACTGCTTGCACAGCAAACACTGGCCTGAAAGGGGCTACCAAGAAAGTATCATGGAGGTTGCCATCTCAGTAGAGGAGGACAGAGGAGAACAGCTCTTTTCCTATGAGAATTTTGCTCATTTCTGTGAGAAAGTTTAGTCTTGCTGGGAGGTTGCATTTATATTGTGGCTGAAGGACTGCTCCAAACTGGAGACCAGTAAGTTAAACAATCTCCCCAGCTTGTCTTTGTGCTGCAAACATGTTCCACAGCGCTTCAATAGTTTGGGCAACAGTGGGGCTGTGTGTCATGTATTATTTCTGTCCATCTGGAACAAGCATTAACCACAAATAAGCAAATTTGCTTGTTCTTTACTGCAAAGAAAGAAGAGCCTTGCCAGAGCAATGCTCATTTCCACCGATGACAGATGTTTCGGGCATGCTTGGGTACCGACGGCTGCGTGTTAACCAAGAATCATCCTCCTTCACCCTGAGGAACTGCCAGGTTTTATGGGCTGAGATTCTGAAAAATTAGAAGGAGAGGGAAAAGAAAAAAATATTTTTAAAAATTGACCTTTTAATATGACTCAAGTTTACTTTTTCCCTGGGTTTCTGACCTGGTGTCTCTGGGGAGTGAATCTTACGCAGGGGCTCTCCACTCCTCTTTGTCCTGCCAGTTCCTGGGCAGCTTGCAGGCGAGGTGCAACAAGCTGCCCAGGATGGCTGCCTGGTTGAGGATAGAGGCACAGGGACAAAAGCAGGGTCCCCTGTGGACCATCTCAACTGGTGCTTAGGAAAAAAAGAAATCGCCATATCTGGGAATTGCAAGCTTCAAGTGCCAGCCCCACATTCTCTGTATCCATACGCGCTTTTCTCCCTCACCTTCTCATACGCATACAGGCAGCTTCTCTCTCACTTCCAACCTCCCACATGAGCCAGGGGGACAAAATGAAATCAATAAATAACCACTGTTAGCTCCTGCATTTTCAAAGTGGCACTCAGGGATTTGAGTACATGCAACTTTCATTAACCTCATTTAGAGTCAAAAACATAACACCTTGGCCACTGTTCTGCAAACACCAAGACTTTGCTGCAAGCCACTGGTGCTGGCAAGCCCTTGCTGTTTCTTTGCCCAGACCAAGGCTGAGGTTTGGGGGATTTTTTTTTTCTTTTTTTTTTTATTGCTTTGCTTGGTTTTTTGTTGGTTTGTTTGGTTTTTTTTCAAAGAGGAACAGTTGCTGTGCTGAATTTCTCATTGCCCCATTATTGTTTTTGATTGCTGACATTATTCAGAGGGGATCTGAGGTCCAAGACCATCACATCCCCATATGTCAAAGTTTCAGCAGCAGCTGACAAAGTGCTCTGTGCTTTACTGTTAAAGTGTGCTTTATGTCTGTATGGAAGAGAAACCCAGACAGTCCCGTTTCTTGCAGAAGTTGCCCCAAAATTGTGTGAGCCAGGAGTTCTTGGCTCAGTGCAGGAAAATGTTTAGGTACAGACTCTGCTTCTTCTTCCAAGGCTTGTACATATGCATATGTTTATTCCAGGATAGGGGCAGAAATCAGCAAGAAAATAAAACTGACAGGGTGTAGAGGCTTCTGAGCCTCTGAGATGCTGCACCATTGCTGCTGCTCTCACAGAAGCTGGAAACAGGTAAGCCTCACAGTGCAACTTTTGGAGAGCACATCCCCTCTTCCATTCCACAAATCCAGATGATTTCCCCAAAGAGCCATAACACAGCAGAGCACTGTCAGCAAGCACTGCCACCCAGAGCAGGAGAGCAGGGAGCCATATCCCACCCAGCTTTGACAATCAGGAAAAAATTGCTGCATCTCGGCAGTACAGGCATTTGTCATTCCTTTTACAAACAACCTTTTCTTTACACCAGGTGAAAACCAAAGGCTGGCTTGCTGCAGGCATTACTGCAGCCGAGAGCAGAGGATTTCTGACTTCTGTATTTTTCCAGCCTTAATAGGCAATGGATGCAATCATCAAATTAAAACAATCACAGTGTTCCTTTGAAGAGCTCTGAGCTGCTCTCCAAACCACTCCTCAATAGCACAGTGCTGTACATTTACACCCCAAGCAGCCCAGACCTTTGTGTATTTTTAGAGAAGCTTTAGAAGATACACCAATTGTTTTCCTTTTTAGGAAGTCCCTTTCAAGCACACTAATTTCTAATCAAGCGTGGGTGCAGAAGAAAGGATCCTTCCAGAGGAAAGGGTGTTCAAAAAGCCTTCCAAACTGTTCAGCAACAAGTTTGGAAGGCAGGTGAATTGTTCATAGAATCGTAGAATGGTTTGGGTTGGAAGGTACCTTAAAGATCTTTAGATCACATTCCAACCCCACTGCGCCACGGGAAGGGACATTTTCCACTAGACCAGATTGCTCCAACCTGGCCTTGAGCATTTCCAGGGATTTGACATCCACAACTTCTCTCAGCAACTTGCAGAAGTGCCTCACAGTAAAGTAATTCTTCCTAATAGCTAATCTAAATCCACTTTCCTTCAGCTTAAAACCATTCCCCCTTGTCCAGAGAATTGCTGTGAGGTTTTCCTTTGTACTCATTTTCTCTTCTTATCTACTAGAAAGTAGACAAGAAAATTAGAGAACATAGGAATTTCTCCAAAATGACGAAGCAAACCCAAACATTTTTGTAAGAAAATGGGAAAGAAAGGGCCATGTACATGTAAATTTCATGTAACTGAAAACCCCACTTCAGGTAAAGATACTTCCATCAATTCACATCCCATGGGGGGGGGAAAAAAAAACCAACACAAAATATTTGTAACACTTTTGTCAAATGTTTTTAAACAAATGCCCTTTGTTTAAAGAAATTCAGCTGCATCTCAAGCAGTTTAGCACATGCAAAGGAAGTGTGCAGGCTGTTGGCAAAGTTATTTCTCTGTCAGAGTAGTTGCAAGGATTTCTTATTAAAGAGAGCAGCTTTGGGCTTTTTTCCTCTCCCTCAGCATCACCAGTGTGGATGATGAATCCATGAGCTGAGTCAGTGGAAAAAATTTCATTATGCTATACATTAGCTAAAAAAGAATTATGCAAAGACTGCTTTTGCTCAATGAATGACTTGTCTTCAGCTATACTTAAGCAAAGCTTTCAGGTCATGCCTGGAGATGAGTGAACAAACCCCCAAAAGCTGTATTTGTACACATGGATGTACTTTCAGACACCTGGTGATAAAAGAACAAGCCCATCTACGCAGAATAGAACCACTGGCACAGAAGATACATGCTGTTGTACACAGCTGTGGAGCCGTGAAGTTTATGAAACCCCATTTACTACGTCCTCAGACATCTGGCTTAGCCTCGCTGGTGTCTGATACAAGTTGTACTCACACAGTGTTCCCTCAAGCACATGAAAAGATTGTGCTTTTTTTTAACCTTTTTACAAGGTCACCCATTTTTTCAAACCCTGAGAGAAGTGAAATGCCCTGGGATTTTCTCCCTCCTTGCCCTAAGCTCAGGCTGAAGCCAGCTAGTGAGGAAGATGCATCAGATGCCTGTGCACAGAAGTGCTGCTGTCATAGCTCTCTTCACTTCTGCAAGAAGCTGACCAAACCCATTACCAGACACAACTGCGCATAAACACTGAGTCTCTGCTCAATTCTGCACCTACATCCAGACACAGAGGGTATGAGTTACAGCAGAAAACGCTACCTGGGGTGCAGGAGCACACACCTCTCTCACCATCAGCCTTCTCCTAACATAGCACGGGATCTGCCACCCTAAAAATAGGCAGCCGTCCGACAGCTGATCCCCACACAAAGGGCCCTCCATATCCCAGGAATTCCACATGGCTGACAGAGAGGGGAGCAGCCCTGCTTTGTGCCCCGAATACCACTGTCAGCCTGTCTGTCCCTGCCTAGCACTGCAGCATCCCCACAGCTGAGCTCGCTGTAAGCCCCAGCAGCCCCACACACCCCCGCAGATGCCTCTCCCCATACCATGCTGCCAAGAAGGCAGGCATGGATTTACACCAGCACATAAAAACCTGGGCTTTTCTTATTCTCACAGGCCAGGATGATTTTCAATCACGCAGGTCTTTCCACTCCTTTTCCTTCTTCAGCCTAAATCTGTTTTTTTCACCAAGTCATTGTAGTCTTTATTGTGGTGCTTTACAGCATCCATACAAACTACTCAGGGCAAGACATGCTCATCATGGGAGCCAAAACCTGCCAAGTCCAACAGCAAGCTAGGAAACAAACCCAGACCCCAAACGACACAAAGCTGCCTAAAAGACATTAAAGTGGTGCCACAGGCAACATTACAAAAAGTTACAGTGGTTTTGAAAATAGCCAGCAAGCTTGGAAAGGACTTGCTGCCTGCTAGTGCACCACTCTCAGTATTTTAAGTACCCCTATACTGCTAGCGCTGCTATGGCAAAACATTATTGCAACACCTTAGCATAGCCATAGCATCATTGGGTTGGTGGTTTTGTTCCTACCCTGACAGCAGGTAGGAAATGGAGCATCTGGGGACAGCAGCACCTGAGGGGAAAACACAGCCAAGCCAGGGATGGAAACAGGGCAGAAAAAGCCTAGGTGAGGCTGCCCAGGATTACCAGTGGGCAGGAAGACAAGCCACACTGAGCCCAGGCACCCTGCAGGAGCAGTGGATAAGGCTGGATAAGCTTGGACCTGGGGCAGCACATGGTAGGTATCACCATAAATTACAAAGGATAGAGCTGAGACAAGCAAGGCACCTTTTTAGGACAGCAACAGCTTTGTGTAGGAGCCGTCTGGGCAGTCAAGGCAGGAGCCAGCGGCTCCAGGCTCTGGCTGGGGGGTCCATCCAAGTGCCACCTGCTATGGCCAGTCAGCACCACAGAGCAAGCCCACTGCAGATGGACAGAGGTCCATAACGGGTTGATAAATGCCTTATCTTGTCATTACGTTATCCATATGCACTTAAATCTCGGAGCAGATTTCACTGGCTCCCCAGCTGCATTTCCCCACTCGCGCCTGCCAGGCTGGGCAGCAGAAAGGTGCGAGAGCTGCTCTGACACCAAATCTCTTTGTTGTCTATTTATACCCTGCCCTCTGGAAGCAGCTCACTAGCGGCTGTCACTTGGTGTCTTATCTCCCCTCGCTTTGCAAACAGTCTCCTGGCAGCCCCACGGCACCCCTGCCACTGCCTAGGAGCTCCCTTCCCACTCACTGTTTTTTTGTTAAAAAGAAGGGGGGGAAAAAAAAAAAAAAAAAGACCATCACAAGGCACTGTTTGGTTAAAAGGCAAGGCTTTCCTCTTCTTTATCAAAGGCATAAGAATTTGCCAGTGATCCCAAGATCCAAGCCCTTGTCTCCATTTCATTTTTGGCGTGCAGAAGTTGATGCCTCCTGCTACAGAAGTGGGTACCTAAGGCAGGGCACTGAATAAAATTAATCACAATGAGCTCCAACAGTCCCTGCTTGCATAGCCTTAGATCTCAAAGCCCTTTTAAAAGGATTTCTGTATCATTATTCTCATTTTATAAAAGGCAAAACAGAGGCATAATGGACTCAAATGACTGCACATATACACTCAAAAGCCATGATTCCAAAGCCTTGAGCTTGGAGGACATCAAAAGCACCAGGTCAGCAGTCACTGACCGATGGATGTACACAGCACCCACCTCCCTTCATGTCCCTTCTCTGTCAGCATTTGAGGCCTATTCTGTTCACATCTGCAAGGACTTCCAAAGAAACCAAACCACATTCACCAACCATGAGACAGTATTTGACTCAGCCCAGAGAAATTTCCCATTAAACCATCTCACCAGCAGTGGCTGAGGAGAATCTCCCTCACACAGGAGGCCCACAGTGGCACCGGAGCCCAGCACCATATGGGGATGTGTCCCAAGGAAGGACTGTGGTGCACCCTGCCAGGAACCAGCCCCCAGCCCTCCGTTAATCCCCTTTTTTGCCCAGTTCAGGCAGCAGACAGGCATCCAGGCACCAGGACTGACAGACAGGGGCTTTTATGAGCAGCCCATGTCTCTGTACCCCAGGGAGCCTCCAGCTGTCTCTGGAGCTGCTTGCAAAGCCACAAGGCCAGAAAGTGTCAGCTGGGGCTGGGGAGCCCTCCCTCCCCGGGTCTTGTTGCACAGTCAACTGGTGTGGACAGAGGAGGACGAGGAGGGCAGCCATGGGAAGCAACAGGGCTGTTGGTACCTGCTTGTCCCAGAAAAGCAAAATAGCCAGAAGAGGGAGTGGGTAGGAACAAAGCAAAACTGGATGCTGCGGCCCAGGTGAAAGGCAGGCAATGGGGTGCCAGAGATGAATGATTCCACTACAGCAGCAGGGATCTGCACAGGAAGAGAGGCTATCCCACAGGAACAGACAATCATCATAGAATGATCTGGGTTGGCAGGGACCTTAAACATTATCTGGTTCCACTCCCCAGCCATAGGCAAGGACACCTTCCACTAGACCAGCTCACAGCCCCATCCAACCTGACCTTGTACACTTCCGGGATGGGGCACTCACAGTTTGTCTGGGCAACTTGTGCCAGTGCCTCACCACTCTTACAGGGAAGAATTTCTTCCTAATATCTAACCTAAATCTTGCCTTTCTTAGTTTAAAAGTATTCCTCCTTGTTCTACCTTGTTTGCCATGTAAAAGGTCGCTCTTCCTCTTTTTTATAAGCCCCCTTGAAGCACTGAAGGCAACAGCCTCGTGTAGCTCCTACACTGAGCCTTGCTGGGGACAGGCTTGCCATCAACTCAGGAGCCCCCACTGTCACAACAGTCACTGCAACTCCCTGAGCAACCTCTTCCTTTCACCCAGCCTCGTCTTTTCTCCTCGCTGTTCATTCCTCCTGCCTCCCAGCTGCCTGTCCTCAGAAACAGGCTTGAAATGCCGTCCCAGCTCCGAAAAGCTGCTGCCATCTCCTGGAAAGAGGCTCCCTCCCTGGAGAGTGGCCAGGGCATTCTGGGACCGGCAGGACACATGCCAGAGGGGACCTGTGGTCACTGGCACCTGCTGCTCCAGGGACGGACTGATCCTCCCACACAGCGTCACACCTCTTAGCCCGATGGCCAAGGGTGATGTCAGAGAACAGGATTACAGGCTTATACCACAGAGAGAACAGGTGGGGTCCATGGGAACAAGGGCTGAGGCCACCCTTGATGTCAGCAGAGGCTTCAGGAACACCCTCCTTCCCAGTACCTTTTAACCAGCACAAAAGAGACTCGGGCACAAAGGTTTCCTTCTCCCCCTCCCAATTACAAAAATCAGAGTTTTTGAGGAAAGGACACAGTGCAAGATGATTCCCCCACACCAGGCACCAGGACCCCATCATCACCAGAAGGCTGAAGGGGAAATCATTGTGCTTCCTGGGTCTCCTTCCCTCTGCAGCACCCCATGAGCTACGCACAGCTGCCCAAAAAAGAACCTGCCACTTCCACAGCTCCACACAGAGATAACTGCCAGTCCCAGAAGCCTCTCTCTGGTACTGATATACATGCTCATAAATACATCTGGCAAACAGCGCTGGGATGGCTCTTTTTTTCCCTAAAAAATATTGTAAAAATCCAAGCCATCTCTTCCTGATGCTGTAAGACCAAGGGGTTCAAATTACCTTCCCTGTAGAACAGTGCCCACCAAGGCATAGCTGATGGCCCCACAGCAGGCTGCATGTGCCCAGGAGCTCTGAGCTGGCCTGAGTGAGCATCACTGCAGTATTTATATCCTTTTTTTATGCTTTAAACCATTGGAGAGAAACAGGTGCAGAGTTGTCTGTGAAAGAGTGGCCAGCAAATACCCCCCACTCAAGCCTTGAGCAGTTAGATACACCAGCACTGACACACATGTGAGGGAGGACAGAGCTAGACCTTTTAAATCCCTACTGAGTGCCGCAGTCATGGATGAAATCAGTCTGGGAGGAAGACACACACCAACCCACAGGAAAGATCTGATGGGTACATTAAACACAATCCGACAAAGACACCACTCCTTTAGCCTATGCAGTGGTTCAGAGGGGTCACAGTCGGCTGGAAAGACCCCCAAGTGCCTAAGGCAATCTTTTCTGGCTTCTTCAGCAAATAAATCACTGCTGCCCTTCCACTCTCACTCCAGGAGTGCAGTCTTAGGGCGACTTTCTCTCTCAAAGATAACCAGAACAAGATGGGAAAGGCCATTTGTGGTGTACATAGGGCTTGGGCTGTACCTCCTACCATGTTTCTCAGCAGGCAGTGCTGGGGGGGTTTGCTGCGATGAATCAATTATTCCTCTGCAGAGAGGCAGGGATGTTTCCTTCAGGATAAAACAACACTTTTGAATACAGACCAGGCTCTGCCCATTTGAGATCGTCTGAAAGCTCCCCATCTTCTTCTTTAGAAGGAGGTTGGTTGGTACTTTTCCTCGAGGAATCGCCAAAGAAATACCCTTTTTCAAACCAGAGAGGAGCCACAGCACCCTCCAGGGAACCAGAACAGAAACATGGATCAGGATGGGTACATTTTGCCCTCACTCCAGGCAGGATGCCACCATCTAATCTGAAATATATCTGACCCAGACTTTCCCAAGGCAAAATTAAGGGACAACTGGAAGACACCAGTAACTTTTTAACCTGAAGTCAGCTGGAACAAGAGTCAAATGTCCTCACTGAGCAGATGAGTAGTGCCACAACTCGGGCTATGTTTGGGGACACCTCCCAGCCCTGTCCAACCGAAAACACATGGAGGGGGAGCACAAGGTGATGCCTTCAGGTTCACAGCTGGCTGGCGAGCACCCACTTTTCCTTAACACAGGTGGAGGGTGGTATTAGGATTAGCTATGTAATAGTCCAGTGCCTCAAGCCTGGCTGGCCTGAGGCAGTAGTGAGCTGGGCAGCAGAATACAGTGGAAGCACATGGATTCAGCTTGCCTGGTTTTCATGGGAAGGACACAGGAAGCCTTGGATTAATCGATCCAGCATTAATACTTCACTGCTAGAAATCAAAGCTGAGCTTAGCTTTGAAACCCAGCTTTTATGGGTAGAGACATTACCCAGTGCTGCACCATAGTGTATTACTCCAGAGCAGGATAAAGCCAGGTGCCACTGTGACAACTACTATTACTGAAAATTAGCCCTTTTCCTTGCCTTTCTTCCCGAGCAGGGGAGATCAATGTCAGAGTCCCCCGCAGCCGAGCACCTCATAAATCTCCCCTCTGGAAAGCAGGGCAGCCCCACTCTGCTCCCAGGGAAGAAAGCAGGTATTGTTCAGCCTGGGCCCAGGTACGCCACGGGGAGCGTCTGCGCTGAAAGCCAAACGCATGTGCTGCGGGACAGGCTGCTGCGACAGCCAGGGCTGACAAAGGACTGCAAGTTTCCTCCCCGCCAGGCTCCAGAGAATTGTGCTTCCGATTCTTGCGTCACTTAAGAATAACGATGCACTTTGTAATGTATGAAATGGAAATACTAAGATCAAGTTCACCTCCACCACTTCTGTCCTGCAGGTGAGTGGGTATTGTTGCTGGACAAAGCTAGGGGGTTCCATTTCCCCCAGTACCATGCCCAGCAGGACAGAGCAGAGCTTTTGTAGCCCACTTACCAGCATCCTTCTTCTAGACTTCAAGGCAAAGCTCATGGCACCTTTCCACCCCAACAGCCTGGGTTTGCAGATCTATATAACATCTGGCTCAGCAAGGGGAGACCCCAGTCTTTTGTGTCACTGCCATGGGGAAAATGCTTCCTCTCCCTGCACACACCTCCCCTGGGAAACCAAAGGTCAGGGGAGCCAGAGAGAAATTTATGGGCTTCCCCTCCTAAAAGACTTCTCCAGATGGGTCTCCAATGGTGGATTTTTTTTCCAGGTGAAGGGAGAGAGGAGGAGGGAAGGAAAGGTGGGGAGATGGGTAAGGGCAAGACCACAGGTCACACTTTTCTTCTCACAGCAAGCGCATTGGGCAGAGGGACCAGCAAGTGGTCAGCCCACTACTCACTCTCAAGCCACGATGGCAGCAGAAGATGTCAGGCCCAACTGGGTGCACAAAGCCAGCCCAGGCTCAGCACTCTCAGCTCATACCAGACCAACAGCAGAAATCCCCATCACAGCAGCCAGCAGCTAGAATGGGCCCCCGGAAAATCTGCTTGTGCACACAGCAATATTTTGGTGATAGGAAGCTATGGCCTACACTGGGAACAAGCAGTGTTTTAGGAGCAAGAAGCACTGCCCTGTGCAATACCGTGCCTCTATTTCAGCCAGACCCACAAGCACTAACCTTGCCAAACCCCTTGAGCAGCAGGGCCAGGGGTGACATTATTTCAGTGCCCCTGCTCTCCATACCTGTCACCTGTGAGCAGCCAGCACAGCAGGACCACAAGCATCATCCAGCCTCTCCGGATTGCCTGTCAGGAAGAGGAAATGCCACGGATTTTCTAGCTGCTTGTACCTGTGCCAAGTCTAAGTGCCACCCCTAAAAATACCCACGGGAAGGAGAGACATGTCACCAGCCAATCATCCACTGCAGCCACACGGTTATTTTCAAATGAGGCAGCAACTTGAAGCAGCTGAGTGAGACCAAGCCTGGGCTTTTGCTCCTCCCCACACAGGTCAGACAGTGACAGCCCAGCATGACCCACCACAAGGCAGCAGCAGAGCCACGGTAACACGCTCGAAGAGGCAGAAGTGAACATCCCAGGAGCTGCTCTCGACACCCACGAGCCACCCCAGGGACTTTGACCTGTGCTTCTAATGAAATGAAGCTCCTGCGATGCTCATGTCTGATCAGTGGCCAGCACTGCATTGCTTTAGCCCAAAAATTTTTGATTCCTCTGGCAAAAGACCCCAGGCATGCTGCTGGCTTCCCCAAAAACCAGCCTCCACTCCTCAGTAGAGATGGGGCAGTGGCACCCACAAAGAGCAGAGCTGCTCTGTTTGCATCAACAACCAGCCACAAAAAGCATCCCTTAGCCCCTGACAAGTGCACTCAGTAGACCACAGCCTGGCTGGAGCAGCTCTCCTGAATTTTTTTTTTTCCAACTGAACAGTGCCTTATTTTCATTTCTGATTTATTCTGGATAAATCAAGATGAAACCATGCAAGTCACTAAAAATTACCTTCTCATTTTCAGCTGCTTTCCTTCCCCTAACAAACAGGAAGAGGTGGTTGGGACAGTTCAGGAAGGCATTAGACACCCCAGTGCCCACAGCCCTGGGGGCACATGGAAAGGCTGAGCTGGGTGTCATCTCCCTGCAGCCTGAGCCATTCCTCTGGGGGATTTGCACCTCTCAAAAACTGGCACAATCCAGGGCTATCGCATTGCCAGCACTGGGCAGGGAGAGCTCAGCAATGTCTCTTGCCTCCCCTCCAAAACACATCCCTGCAGCTGGTAGCACCCACGTAATTCTCTCTGACATCACTGAAATGAGGGTGAGTTTTGCCATTTGCAGTGCCACCTCTCAGCCCAGCTCCTCACAGATCAAGGTGCAATGCTTCAAGAGTACCCACACACAGTGAGATGGATGAAACACTCTGGGAACATTCCCAGGGCCAAGAAAGACAACAGCTTCGCCTCAGCAGCCTCTCTGAGGGGGTCATCTGCAAAGGCAACAAAGTCCACCTCTGTCTGCACCCAGGATATAGAATAGGAGCAACTTCTTGCCCAATTGATTTAGAGAATTTAAGAGTTTAAACTTAGAGAGTTTAAATGTCAGGCTGGCTAAGCAGGACTCCACAGCGCTTGCTTAGAGCAAAATAATGTACTTTTTTCTGTGCAAAGCATTCCTGTCACCTCTTTGAAGTTACCTCTAGCCCTGGTTGAATGTCTGGACTGAGCAGGCCCACCTGATGCCTGTGAACATCCCAGGACAAAAGGCTTCTGTGAGGATGAAGCGGGTGTCCAGGGGTGGGAGTGCAGAGGCCACCAGGGGCACATGTGCAGCTGCCCCACATCCAAAGAGATGCACCAGCACAACGGGGAAAATTGATGATGATGAGGGAAGTCCATCAGGCTGCGTGCTGGCCCCGCAGATTGATGGCCTCTGCAACGAGCCACACATAATGGCCAAGTTCAGGCTGCAGTGGCTGGGAGCTGAAAGGCAACAGCCATAAATAAGCTGGGAGAAAGAGGAAGACAGAAAGCTGGCAGGGATAAATAAATACTCACACTGCAGCAGTGCTGGGGGTAGGCACAGGAGGAAGAGCTACAGCACCAGAATGGGATGCAGCCCACATTGGGATGGAGGCGCTGCCACAGAAGTGGCTGTTTTGGGGGGCGATCTCCCCGTTCAATAACACTGAGTTGTTTCCTCCCAAAACCATCTTTTCACTCAAACTCACAGCCAGCTGTCAAGGGTGGGGACAGTAACCAAAGGGGCTTGGGACAGGGGATTTGAGCGTTTTAATCCCACCATTACCAAAGCTTCAGCTCAGTCTGAGGCTTCCAAGACCTTTGCATCTTAGCAAGTTTCTCATTGACTAACCTCGCCTGCTGGGCTTCCCCCATCACCTTCCTCCGCCAACAGTATCAACCTCAGACTGTTTCCCCTTTCAGTTATTGCCCAATGATGAATAGAGGAGATGGGGAGAGTGGAGGGAACAGAGATGGAGTTTTCCCTCATTGTCCCCCATCTGCTTCATTCAGGACAGTTACTCTTCTCTGGCGTAAATAAGCCCTTTGCATTTTGTTGTGGTCTCTTCTCTCTTTTGCTCGTCTCCGCTGTTTTGTCAGGAAAAACCTTGCCCAAAGAGCCGCTGTGATTTACTGCTGCGTTAACAAATGTCAGAGCTCAGGAGCCTTGTAGGAACCGCTCGCTGGCAGCCTGCCTGGACAAACATACTAAAAGTCAACCCTGGCGTGGATACTTGAGGAATTAGTGTCCATACAAAGATGCATTAAATACAGGGAGAAAGATGGGGGATTTTTACAACGGAGGCTTGAAAGCTTCCTCCGGGCTATTTAACATATGGTGCTTCTTCTCTGCACCTGCCCCTCACTAGAGCAGCTCCTGGATTCCTGTCCTTGTCACTGGACACAGATGCCACTCGAGTTACAGCTCCAAGTGAGTGCTGCCAGTCTGGCAGGGGCTGAGCCCACCTGCAAGCTGGCAGTTTGCACATCCATGTGTTAACAGGTAGTTTTGCCCCAACCCTCTTTGCAAGATGGGCTTTGCTGGTAGTGGGCATATAGGGCAACCCCTCCTCAGCCAGGTGAGGTTCCCCACCTGCTACCAAAAATACATTTTTTAATGCAATATGTAGAGAGAAAACTTAAAAATAAAATCCATAAATCCAACATTTTGCTCATGAAATCCCTACATCCAGCTCAGCCATAGGGGAACACAGAGCCAGGATACTCAGGCAGAGAGAACCATCAAGAAAACAGAGACACAGTGGCAAAAATAACAGTGTTTAAAAACTCTCAGCATTTCCTCAGTGGCTGCCAGGAGCTCCTCAGCCCTGTCTGCATTTGGCTGGACCCTTACTACCTTCAGCCCAGGCCAGCCATGCATCCCACACAGCCCCACCACTGTTATTGTCATTTGCTCAAATCCCAGGTGCTGCATTAGGGAGGAATATTTTGCATGTGCATTGTCTGCATGTTTTAAAAGTTAATTCCTCTTCTACCACCTTCTGCTCAACAGATTTGTCCAGCATCACTGTAGAAAGCAGCCCTGTGCCAGGAAAGACACACTCAGCCTTGCAAAGCATGGCCAGACAATGTTCCTTGGCTGATGCCAAATCTCCAAAAAAAACTGAAACAGAATATAGAAAAATATCATGTCTTAAAATTAAAAAATGAAATAAAATAAATATCCCATGGGGCTCTCAATTGCACAAAATGTTTTTCCCATGCAAATTCATTCCTATATATGCACTGTCTAGGGTGTGGCAGTGCATATATGGGAACGGATTTGCTTGGGAAGCAGAGGTGGATAGGGAAGGGTCTGGAAAGGCAGTTTATAAGAACCAATGTGCTGTAAATCTCCTGCATTAAGTGGGATATCATAACCCATGGTAATTTAGCAACTTAAGAATCATCACGTTGACCCAGCTGACATAATGTTACCTTAGTTTACCTCTACATTCTGCCTCCAAAGCAGAACTCTGCTCCCATCAGGAGCACTCTGGAAATGGAGATGAAGGAGAAGTTGGAAATCTCTCTTGAGTATTTATGCAGATGACAGGGAATGGATAAAAGAACCATTTCCCCCCACCATACTGCCTCCACACTGAGCCAGGCCAGCAGATGTGAAGCCATTCTCCTGCAAGCCTGGACCTTGTGTCCTCACCACAGAGGTTTGCCTGCAGCCACAGCTGAGAGTGGGAAAAGGAAGATCCAGCCAAACAGTCCCACCTGCTCACACCCCCAAACCAATGGCGTCACTCTGGGCACTGCTCACCTTTCCCAAAAACATATTTGCTGGATGAAACCCTCTCCTTTCTCCACACCATGATGACTTTTTCCCACCCAGCCTCTTCTTACCAAAAAGCTGTTCCTCCATCAGGTGTGTGCCAACAATCCAGGAAGGGGCTTTAATCTCCAAAATGGTCAACATGTAGGAAGCAGAGGAACCTGTGAAACAGCCTTTCAGCAGGGCAGCTGGCCTACTGGCATGGAGCAGGAGCTCTCTCCCCAAATTTGCACCCTTCTACATCAAGCTGGAGGAAAGGAAGGAGCAACAACCCCAAGCTGGGCTTAAACAGAGCCAGCCCATGGGTGTGGGAAGGCTCCAGATAAGGCTGCTTAGGGTCATTAATGCTAATCAGTGCCCTCAAGACTTGACACAACTAAAAATTACCCTGGGGTTCCTGTTCCTGCTGGATCTTATCCTTGGGGGCCTGACAGAGCTGTCTCCCCCTTTGCTGTGCGTACCCCTTGCACTGTGTTTCACCGTGCCCTGGTTAATTCAATACCCAGCCCCTCTGGGCAACTGAATCCAGTGCAGGATTTGTGCACACAGATTTTCTTTGCCCATGCCCAAAGCATAGTCCAAAGTCATCCTTGCTCTGCAGAGCATCCTCTAGCTGAGCCTGCTGTGGTAACCACAGGATGGGGACTCAGGGCAAAAGGCCTCTTTATTTGCCCTGCCAGGCCCATAAAGCTCAATTCAGGCATGAGCTGAGTCCTGAAGCACAGGGAAAGCACTGGCTGCACTTCCTGCCACAGGAAGCCCCAGCACCTCAGCGGGGCCATCGGCTCTTCCCCCAGCCGCTGCCAGTCCAGGTCCCAGCCAGGTCTGGCACACCCCAGCATGACCAAAACCATCTCTCCAGCCAGCCCGGGCTGCGGCACCTCTGACAAAGCCCAGCTTGTTCCTTGCATTTCCACTGGTGCCGCGTATATCACCAGGCTGCCTTTCGGCTTTCCCATGGGACACGGCTCCGCAATGAATGGGTCCCTGTTCCGCCCCCACTGTGGGACAAGCAGGAGGGTTTCAGCCTCTGCAACACTTCCTAACTTGGGATTTTATCAGCCCTCAGCCTCTCCAATTCTGAGAAGCTCTAAAAAGGGACTCTTGATTTCCATGGTCTGTTTTTCCTTTGGGAGTTAAAATACCTTTCATCATCACACACAGCAGAGCAGAGTTACAGAAAATGGGAGGGGAGGGAAATTAAAGTAATTGGGGGAAATTACTGGAATGCACAAGGCCTCTCCAGATGCATCCCTGCCACAGGAAAGGAGCTTCCATCCCATCTCACTGTGGCAGGAAAAGCTCTGGCTATCCAATAAGCATTTCTCAGCCTTTTGGGAACACAGAGAAGCCCCTCTGCACAGACTCAAGGCAGAGGTGTGGTGGGGAGCCCTTAGCAGAGGCTTGCGCCTGTCTGCCATAGGCTGCTTGCTCCCAAAACCCAGCTCACCAGCTTGTCAGTGCCTTTACAAGCCCCCAGACTCACACAGAGCAGGAGAACAGCCATTTGGTCCAGGTGAAAAAAAAATTTCTGCTGAAAAATAAAGAAAAAAATACTTAGGAATGCTTACTGGAGTTAATAAAGTCATGAAAGCCATAAAAAGAGTAATAAGTGTTGAGAAACAGCTCTTTAACTTCTATTTTGATAAAAATATTAATTGAAGGTGTGTTGCTGTGCATTAGTGGTTGAGGTACATCCATCAGATTGTTCTGACAGAGGCCATGCAGTTTGGCTTCATAGAGATGAGTGCCATGGCCAAGGCTTTTATTTGAAACTAATTTTTTTTTTAATATTCTATGTATATATAAAGATATACAAAGAATAGGGGAAACAACCTAGCTTCTAAGGAATATGAAAATTCTGGGTTAGTCCATACCTGGCTGGTGCCCTTCCAAGTTGTCCAACAGAGCAGAGGTATCTTGGAGGAGTGCAGGGTTTTAAGGCTGAAAGCAGGGCTTTACTCCAAAATGCCCTATAGCAAAAACACAGCCCCCAACCCCGCTTCTGGCCTTGCCAAACTCTGTTTCCACTGGTGAGATTATCCTGGGAGGGGTTACACCAACAGTAATCAAGAAGCCACAGGGTTTCCCCGTCTGTGTTTTACAGGGCTGACCTCGCTGGGGTGAAAAGTACAGGACGAGCAGTGGGAAAGGCAGCGCAGCCCCCTCTCCTCCCAGCTGCTTGGATTTTTAATTTGCTTTCTGCAAATCCCTGCTTCTGCAGCAAATCTGAGTCATTGCTGTGGCCTTACCAGGCCAGCAGTTTGGATGTGACAGGGGGAGATGGGATGGGGAAGAGCAGAGAGCAGGAGCAGAGCCAGCGGCAGAGGGGACAGACACGCAGCCCTCACAAGGGAAACCCCATGCCAAAGCCAGGAGGTGGGGAAAGAGAGCATCATCAGGGCACAAGCTTAGGCCACCAGAGGCAAATTTAGCCAGTGCTATAAGAAATTAGTATTTTCCCCCCTCAGATGCCTCCCCCAGGTTTCTCCACACACCATTAGCTGAGCTAATTTCTGCCTGGGCCAGCCTACTTGGGAATAGTGCAAATGCAAAAACTGAGCAATTTGATGAAATAGTAAATAACTGACAAATAAGTAGATGAAGAAATGTGTGGGGAGCTGCAAACTATCTCATTCAGCCCCTCCAGCAACGAGTCTGGACAGGACAGCCATAGCCATGCCATGGCATGGACCTTCAGGCCAGGAAATGGTCTAAATCAGGCTTCTTCCCTGCAGTATCCTGGGCTGCTTCCTGAGATATTGTTGTTTTTCTTCACCCTGTTGATGCATTATCCTGTAGCATATTCGGGGGCTCCCAGTGTGTGCCAAGAAACCTCTGGCTGTGACGCACCAACATGTTTTAGGTGGCCAGAAGCCTCTCCTTCCTGCAGGAGCTGGGAAGCCAGGGCTCCCCAGGGTTCCCCCACCTTCTGGTCCAGGGAATCTGATGCATTCATTTTTAACACCATCGAGGGGGGTGCAAAATGACAATTTGAAGGAAAGAAGACTATGAATAGCACCTCTGTGGCCCTATGAACTGTCTGGAGCTGTCTGCAAAGCAGAGCCCATTGTGCTGCTCCAAAATGTAAGCCATCCCCTGAGTTTTCTTGGATTTGGTCAAATAAAGATAGGGAAGGAAAAAAGAATAAATAAAAACAAGCCACACCTTTCCTCAGCCTGGTTCCCAGGCAATAAAAATATCTTGGAGTAGGAGCCCTGGCTTCCCAGCTCAGCCAGTGACGCAATCATATTGTGAGCCAAGGCAGCGGGGAGCTCACCTATATCGCTTGGCTTTGCTTTTCCATAGGGTGGATTTTGAGGATCCCAGTTCCCAGGCAGCACTGGCAGAACTCATTTGAGTAAGGAAATTAATGGTCTTCCCAATGCTCCCACGGACCCCTTCTCCTCCTCCTCCCTGTCCATCTCCTGCTTGCAGCACTGGTGAACCTCTGCAAAATCTCAAACTCTCTGGGGGACCATACACCCAGGGGCACATTTTTCCAAGTATCTCTCCAAATATATATGTCAGCAGCAGAGAGGGGAGGAGAGCAAGAAAAAAACCATTTTGTGAGTATCCGTCTGTTTGCAGATCATTAATTCTCCCTGGGGAGCCCCAGAGCTCTTTCATCTGCTTTTTGCTAAGTTTAGGTCACAGAGGCTTTCGGGTGCAAGTGTGGTTCAGGGAAAGGCAAAGGCGCCTTGGGCTTTAGCAGAACACTGAGGAGGAATTTGGGCAGGCAACAGGAAAGCTCTTTTTGCCGGCTGGGAGGCATCCAGTCAGGACAGAAACAATCCTGGCTGCTGGAGGCTTTTATAAAAGTAAGAATAGATGTTTACTCGCAGGAAAACGAGGAACGGAAAAAGTTATCAACACCATTGTTTGCCACAAATAATTTCACCTTCTCTAGTCATATGGTGCATTCAAAAAAGCTCTGCTCTTTCTTATTTAACATCACATACCGGGGGCAATTATGTAGCCCTTACGTAGCTGGGCTCACCCCCCGCCGGCCCCGAGGGCTCGGCTTAAGCCCACCCCACGGCAGAGTCCATTTCCCATCACCTCTACATCGCTTTCTTGCACCCCAGCGCCTCGTGGCCAAGACTACCTGACCTGAGATCCGGTTTTGCAGACGAGCTGCCCCTCTACGCCTGCATTTAGGGGGCTGACAGCTCTTAAATTGCTGTTTATGAAACACCCTTCCACAACCCGGAGTGCAAGAAACTTCTCAGTGCCCAGCTAAGAAACCGTCTCCAACACATGCTGGCTGCAGCATCGTTTGCCTGGGGTCTCCTTCCCTGATTGCAGTGGGGTTTGGGAGTTCAAAGCGAGTTTAGGCAATGTCAGAGCAGCAGGGAACAGAAAACCTCCCCAAAATACTGCCCTCCAGGCAGAAGTTGTGGTCTGTCCTTCTGTGACGTTTCCCTGGCATGTTGCTCCTGGGGAAGTGTCCTTCCCCGTTTGAACCACAACTCCCTGCTTCTCCATCGGCACCTTGTGGACGGCTCCTTCCTCTCCTGCCACGACCCAACATCGCCTCCGCCCTCCCCTCGCAGCCCCCGATGGGTCCCTGAAAAAGGCAGCATGCCCAAAGCCCGGCATCCTGGCCCGTGTCCGGCCAAGGCCAAGGGCGCAGGATCCCAGCACCACCTCCTGGTAACGCACCGCCATGCACGGCCCGAAAATCCTGGGGACCCCGTGGAGGGAGAACCCGGGGCTGCACAGACCCCAGTCTTTCGCGTGTCTGGCCAAGTATGGGCGTCTTCCCCTTTCTCTGGCACCACGGCCGGCCCCGGGGTGGCTGCGGGCGCAGGAACCCCGGCTGCATCCCCCGGTGAGCGGCAGCTGCCTGCTGTGGGGTGAATAGCGGCGCGGCTCGCCCGAGAGGCGACCGAATTTAATTTGAGATGAATGGGCACCTCCCTGCAGCCCGTGACATTTTCATTGCGGGCTAACAAGGGGAGAAAAATCCAATTAGGTGACAAAGAGAGTCCCTAATCGGCCGTGTAGCCCGGCGTGGGGCAGCCGGGACAGCACAGCATCCCACAAGTGAGCAGGGATAGACCATGGGAAAACAAGAAAACGCTCCGAAAGATTCCTCTTGTGATCATGCAGAGGCCATACTGCAGGATAGCAAGCGCACTCAGAGAAGATATTTATAGTGTTACTGTTTGCATCCCCAGGGTCCCATCTGTAAGTCTCCCAAGTCACTGAAATAAAGTGGCCCAAAGTGAGCCAGGCAGGGGCAAGGCAGGGAGATCTCCCAGGTACAGATTTCAAGGACAGGGGTAAGTAACCTGCAGCCAGAAACATGCTGCTCCTCAAAGGAAATAATACTAAAATTTGGCAGATTCCTCCCACCACCAAATGTTCAACAAAACTAGGTTCCAGGAACAGGCGAGGATGAACCACATGAGGTTATTACCACAGCAGCTTTTTCAAACCACAAGAGGTTTTGAATAACCCTGGGTTGCAGTTTTTCCAGCAACAGGTGCCTTTTCACAGCTTGAATGTGTGGAGCCAGTGGTACCATTTATCTCCAAGCTCTGGTGCCTCAAGTGGGGAGGATTGATGGTGGGACCCCTACACATGCAAAATCCCCTCCTGCCAAGACACAGGGACATTGGGGCATCACAGGATGCAGCAAGGGCATAGCAGAGCACTGGGAAAGGCGAGGGGGGCACACACATAAATAACAGCTGGGGTTTGGAGGAAGGGTGATAGATGGGAACGCTGCAATCCCTCAGGAATTATTAACAGTGGGGGAGGCTGAAACCTTGGCTTTGCCCCAGGCGCCGGGCTGTGTGGAGAAAGCCAATGGGTGGGAGCAGGCAGGGTGAACAGATGGCTGGGGGAGGCCCGGGGGTCCAGTCAGGAGTGGGGGCTCTCCACCAGCACAGCGCAAGGAACTGTGGTGAGGTACAGCAGCTGTGTCTACCACAGGACACAGCTGGGCTGCATGGGGGGGAAGGACCCCCTGTGCCCTCTCCTCCCTGGAGCCCCTCAGGTGGCTCCAGCCACAGCTCCAGGTGGCCACTGCTGAGTATTGACCCAGCGCTATCTCAGCTCCCACCTTATCAGAGCAAGAGCCAGCTCTGGGCACCAGCACCTGCCCCATTAATCTTTCCCCTGTCCCGCTGGCGTGAGGTCTCGGTGCCTGAAACAACCTGCCCAGGGAGGGAGAGCAGGGCTTGGGCCCTGGTGCCTAGCACCTGGGAATGATGGGTTGGTACCTGGGAAATGACAGAGAGATGGTTTCTCTTTTCCTCTTCAGCTCCTGCTATTGCCCCTGCCCTGGATAGGGGACCACCCTTTATACCAGGGCATATTGGTGGCAACTTTTTTCACTAAAATTTGTGTACTGAAGACTGGGGATGTGGTGCCTTGAGGAAGGGAGAAAATGAGCTCCACTTGTGAACAGAGGGTGGGAAGGAGGGGAGAAATAATTTCTCTGCAGTTTCTATCTGAAATAACAAGCTGAACCTGGATGGGCAGCCCACATTTTACCCACAGCCTAAAGGCTGAAGGTGGAGGATGTGTTTCTCCATGCTGGGCCAGCTGCAGACAGAGCTGCACAAAGTCCAGGCAAAATCACATCTGAGGCCCCAGGAATATGAGGTAAAGCCCCACAGCTCTGGCTGAAATGAAAACAAAAGGCAGCAATTCTTCATGGCTGCAGCTGCACAACCCCTGGCTGCAAGGATTAAATGCAGTCAGAAATATCAGTGGGGGCCATTAAGCACAAAACCTCTGTGTGTCCCTCAGGGAGAGAAGCGCCATACTTTGGCCAGGCAAGATCCCCAGTGATGACTGGGGGGCTGAGGTGATTCCAAATGTCTCATCCCCAGCGTTCTGCTCTCGCCCATGCGCCAGCAACACCGCTATGGGGGTGTATGGAGCTTAGAGGGGCTGGAAAGTTCCTAGTGGGAAAACTCACACTCCTGCTTGACCTCACATGGGTTTTCTAGGGACATTCCAGGTGAGAGAATAACCAGGGGGTTGGGGTGACCCAAGCAAAGGCAACACTGAGCTTTTGCCATAAAACCCAGCAAAGGACACTGTGTGTCCAGGAATGAAGAAAGGTGCTGGGAGTGTTATCATACACCTCCTCTGGGAAGGAAGAGCATCACTAAATAGTCTAAGCTGTGAAGAGTCCAACGTACCAGTCAATGACTTGGATTCACAAGCAGATAGGACCTGCTCAGAGATTAGTTAGCACAGTCCAGCCCAGTTCAAAATATACATGCACATAGATCTACCCTTTCCTGTGTACTGTGAAGCCTACAGCTCCCAAAGGACAATGAGGAGCAGTCTCGTTAGAAAGCAGTGCTGTTGCATCAGTCCTGTGCTGCAAAGCCTTTGAGCAGAGCAGAGGACACTGTGGCAGAGTGGCCATGTCACTGGCTGCTCCTCAGGGAGCTCACTGCTTGGTTGATACTTTTGCCCTCTCCTTAAAAGCCTCTTAAAGCCTCAGGTTATGTTTCCTGTGACACGGAAAGGCCCAGCTATTTTGGTCAGGGCACCACATGAAGCCCAGGCAAGGCTAAAGGTGGCTTAGGAGAACTGGCACCCAGTGCCATATCCCCTCCTGCCCTCCCCATCTATGCTGTGCAGACGGGATGGAGTTTCCCCCTTCCTTACACAAACTTGGGATCTCCTTTCAGCCATTGCTTTTTTTTTTTTTTCTGTATTGATTTTTAAAAGGGGGCACTGCTGCTTTAAAGAGCTTCCCAGACTTGCCTTTGTGACCGGAGGAGAGGGTGGAGTGGTGGCGGAGGTGGGGACCCAGAAGAATGAAATAAAGAGAAGTACAACAAAAAGAAGTTAGAAGTGTGAGTGACAAGTTTTCGGCAACAGGCTTCAGCCCCTGTGGGGTCGTTTGGGCGAAGAATGGCTACAAATGAACAAATGAGCTGGATTTTCATGCTTGGTGGACGGTGAATGAATAAGCATCTTTTAAAACCCTATCAGGAACTCTTTGGATTGTCATTATAGCTGGGAGGAGGGGGGAAAAGGCAGACCTTTGAAGGCTGATCATGTGAAAGAATCCCGATTCTTCGCCTTTTCTCTGCCGGCAAGCACGGCTACACCGAAACGTGCGGACAGTGCAGCCGCAGCCAAGCACCCTGCCATGGCCCGGCACAGGAGCCCTTCTGGGGGACCCTGGGGTGCCCTCATGCACTTTGGAAGAAGCGAGAGGGTCTGCTTTGCTTGCAGGAGTCCGCGCTGGTTCCCAGAGGCGTGGAGGGGACAGGCGGTGGATTGCAGTCTCCTCCTCCGAGAAACCTGACTGCAGTGTCAGAGGCAGACAATGTGAGAGGGCAGGAAGCAACTCACTTAAAGCCATATTTAGAGCACAGAGTGGAGGCCTGAGGTCAAAGGAATTGCCCTGGGATTATGGGAATCACCTTCATTTTCTTGCCAGCCTTCAGACACGAGGGAGCCGGCCAGGAGCAAGGAGGAGGGGGATGAGTCTGTTGCTGAGGAAAGGACCTGGGTGTTTCCCCTTCCCTGGCCCTGACAATGAGTCTGGCCTCTCTGAACCATGCAAATAATTTACAGCCTCTGTTTTCAGCTGTTTGTTATCCTCAATCCCCCATTCTAACCTTGAGCAGAACTGAGCATTAATGAGAGTGTTGCAGGAGACTCCACAGCCACAGTTTGCTGAATACCCCTAAAGCCAGGGCTCAACAGCACAGTTCAGCACAGAGGAGAGGGAAGATTCCGAAAGAGACAAGTGTAAAATCTCCTTATTTCTGTAATAAAAGATAATATCACATATTCAAAAAATCGTATAATTGTTAAGGTTGGAAATAACCTTTAAAATCAAGTCTAAATGATGTTAAGATCTTGTCTAAACAGAAGGAGACTGAAAACTGAATTTTGAGGGCATGGAAACATCAGCTTGTAGTGAAGCGTTCTCCCCTCATTGCAAAAATAAAAGTTAAATTCATGTGGCATGGGATTTCAGCAACCAAACCTGGCAGGGCCCAGGCTAAGTTGATTTTCAGCCTGTCGCCTGCAAGTATGTGAGGGCACAAGGCTGCGCCTCTGAAATGGTCGCGGTCCCAGCAGCCACCTGTTTCTTCCACATCAAAAAGTCCGGAGGCCATTACAGCAGCCGTGGTTATAAAAGCCGGGAACTGGCGCTGGGACAGCCCCGTCAAGAGAAATGAGACCATCATGCACTAAACATAGAGAAAAGATAAATGGAAAAGGAGTCTTTCAGTCTTCATTATCAAGTTTCCATGGGTTTGCCAAAACCATAGCAACCAGTTCAAGCAATGATTAACCTAATAATGTGGAGGCAAAGAAAAAAAATGCATTCAAACCCCTAAAGAAGTCACTAGTTCTCTAGAGGTAGTAAATCCGGCCGCTCCCCCCCCAACACCCACCCCCAACCTACAGCCCCACGGCTAGAAGAGCAGAAGCATCCTAAGTCTCCAGAAAAAAAAGAATTGGCAATGCAGTAAAACCCGCTGAAGTGACCGCTTTCTGAAAATACAGCAGTATAGACATCTTTGTGAACTTTTGTAATATCTGCTCTTCACTGGACTCTCGTGCTCTTCTTGCTCCTTTTCTTGTCCATGTCAATCCTGAGCTCTCTTTTGAATTTTTTTGAAAAAATGCTACTTTTGCAGATAAGCGAGTGTGTTGTGATTCTCCTCCATCCCATGGTACATGCAGATAGCGAGGGCAATATGATACCTCCTGTAGGGAGCTATCAGAGTGGAGCTGGACTAGCAGGGAAAACATTAAATGATTTTATCAGCCAAATAATGACGGTGTTTCGCCTGTGGCCACACACAGAGGCCTTGGAGCACTTTGCAGACTGTTAGAGTACGAAAACAATACGCAATTCAGCCAGAAAGGGGGGGAAGGGGCAGGAATACTATTAGGTCTTTCATTCTGCCTATCTGATCTACGACACAGATAGATCACGTTCAGGACCATAAGAGTACACACAGAGATAGGCACACACGGCCTTTTCCTAGTCCTCAACCTTGCCCCATGGCCTGTGTTGCTCCAGCTATGTGGGTATTTCTTCTCAAAGCAGTGAATAGGCAAGGGAGGGGGGCTTTGCATGGATGGGAGGGTCCCAGAAGGCAGCAGAAAGTGCAGATCTCAAAAAAAAAAAAAAAAAAACCTCAAGTAGAAAGTGAGATCTGCTCACCTTGCTTGTCAACACTGGCACCATAATGCCCTTGGACCCTTCTCCCGGGTGTGTGAGACACCTGCAGCTCTTCTCCGTCGGACAGTTTATTGACCAAGGCTGGATTAAGTGCACAGATAGAGATCACTGCTTCTCCAAAAGCCACCAAGCCCCGTGTGTTCTCTTATCTGCAAAGTGTCTGGTTAGCACCAGGGCCATGCCGGCCTCTCCCTTCACTGTAGGACTGGGCGATGTACCCTACAGCCCACATGAATGCACAGCACCCCAGCAGCTCCCGGGAGAGACGCCCGGGAAGGAGCTCCGCATTACGCCGTGCCGGTTCGGGCAGACCTCGAAGGCTGAGCACCATCGAGGGACAATCGCGCCGTGCACCCGGCGCGCCTTCAGCACCATGGCTAGAGCCCGCGGCGCCAGTGCGGGACGGTGCGCCGGGGCCGCCCCGCGCATCACTCCGCACACCCACCACCAGCAGCCAGCCCTCCCCAAGCCGCTGGCTTAGCCCCACTCCAGCCAGCCCCGTGGTTGCCGGGGAGCGGGAGCAGCGCGCAGGAAGGGAAAGGGGAGGAAGGAAGAGGTTCCCCGCGCTTGCCCCTCCATCGGCGGGACGGGGGGTTGGCGGAGCGGCGAGACAAGACCCCCGGGATGCCGTACCCGGTCAGGTCCCACTCTCGCCTCTTTTGTTGCGGTGCGGGAGCGGGAGGTTGTTGGGGGGGTTGTTTGTGCGTGCGTCTTTGTTTCCAGTAACCAAATTTCTTTTGTTCTACAAATTGCCTCAATAGCGTCTCTTTGCCGCAGGCAAACGGGCTCAGCTGAGAACAATTAGCATCACAATGGGCTTTTGGCCTCGCGGGCCGCTTTGTCTAGCGGCGGCCGCCCCGCCGGGGCAGCGCGGAGCAGGGAGGCGGCCCGGCCGTAAATCTACCAGCTACAAATTGAGTCCCGACAGAAGAGGGCCGGGAAGGGCTTGCGGAATTCATGCGGGTTCTCTTCTCACCGTGGGATGGGTGGTAGTGGCTTTCCCACTTCCTGCGCTTTTAGCTGGCCTGACGCTATCCTGCCTGAGCCGCGCTCAGGGCTGCAGGTTGCGGCTGCTGTCCCCGATCCCGCGCCTGCGCTGGCTAAACTCACCCCCGGGAAGGATGGGGTCGGCCTGGGACGACGCTGCCCCTCTCCAGGTCCTGGAGCTCTGTACCCAAGGGACGTGCTCAAAATAGCCCCGCAGCCGGGCACACCTCACCTGGGACACCACACCTCCCGTGGGACAGGACCGGCCACAGCCCTGCGGGAAAAGGCACTTGCAGAGAGAGGCCGGTTTTAAATCTCAGCGTGGGCCTCGACGGGCACACGCCGGTGTGCGCACAGACGCGGGACCCCGCTGAGTTGCTCTCCATCGCCGCTCCTCCCCCGCAAGGAAGCGACCCCGCACTGGGCACGGCGCCTGGAGCCCCGAGGAAGCCCCCGCGGGGCTGGCGCTGCCCTTCCCGGCGCGGGTGTGCACGATACTGAAACTACCGGCGAGCCTTCGGTGATAAAAACACGGCTTTGCACGGGTCTGGCCGCGACACGCTTTATTTTCCTCTTCTTCTCCTTCTTCTTCAGAAAATCAAAAAAATAGCTGCCGATACAGAAAGCTGGGCCACCGCTGCTAAAAATACTCTTATATACAAAATACATATTTGTTACTAAATATGATCAATAAATACCGATAGCGACAAATTAATATAATTTACCGTTAACGAGTACAAAACCACGATTTGTTTTTGTCCGCCCGCTCCCGCTGTGCTTTTCAGCCGAGCGGGACGGGACGGGACGGGGAGGGGGGAGCGGGGCTCCCGCCGCCCCCCGGCGCGCAGCGCGGGGAGCCCCCGCTCCGCCCCTCTGGCTCTTCGAAGGCCACAAGCGGGGGGACATTGGCCGGGCGGCGGGCTCAGAGGAAGGCGGGGGAGGGGGCGGGGCCGCGACGCCAGGCGGCGGG
>VZRN01000794.1:1422605-1450648 GCA_013397935.1 Dasyornis broadbenti | reverse complement strand
GGGGGGTGGCGGCGGCGCGGGGGGCTCGGGCAGGTTCTGCTCGGCCAGGCGAAGGCTCTGTGTGAGCGCCCAAATGTAGTTGTGGGCGAAGCGGAGCGTCTCGATCTTGGTGAGCTTGGCGTCGTCGGGGAAGGTGGGCAGGACGCTGCGGAGCGCGTCCAGGGCGGAGTTGAGGTGGTGCATGCGGTTCCTCTCCCGGTCGTTTGCCTTCATGCGCCGGCTCCTCTTCTGCTTGCTGAGCAATCCCTCGTTCCGCGCCTTGCCGCGGCCCCGCCGCGCCTTCGCCTTCCTGCGGACCGCCGTCTCCCGCGGGGCCAGAGTGGTGCGGGCCGGCGAGGCGCCCCGGCTGCCCGCGGATCCCCCTCCGGCCGCCGAGGAGGGGTCCTCGGCGCCACCGAAATACGGCTGCCCTTCGTCCGGCGAGCGGTCGCTCTGTGGGGCCATCCTGCGAAGCCAAACCCGCGTTGGCCGGCCCGGGAGAGCCCTCTTCCCCGCGTCTGTGTCTGCTGAGCCCGGCCAAGGCTACGGGGCAGAAGAGCGGCTCTGGCTGCGCGCCCCGCGCCGCTCCCCCCTCCCCACGGTCCCTCGAGTGCGGGCAGGAGAGGTTGCGCCGCCGGCACACGACTGCCGTTAAGCCCCTATATATAGGGCTGGCAGACAATGGGGATTTCCCAGCCGAGCGGCGTGTGCGCCCCCCCGCCCGCACCCACCCCTTGGCACGCTTTTATCTTATCAGCCCGACGGGAGCGTGCCGGGCCCGGCACCGCCCGCTGCCCCGGCCCCGCCACGCGAGACCCCGCTGGCTTCCACGCCGCGTCGTGCCGCGNCTCCCCGAGACAGGACCCCCAGGCCGAGCCGCCGACCCCGCGCGAAGGGGCTGCACCACGGCTGGGGCGGCCGCACTCTCTGGGGCTCCACCGGGGTGCAGTGCGGGCCGGGGCGGGGTACAGGGCCCCAGCGGTGACAGGGGGCTCTTCAGCACTAGGCTTAGTAACGCGGGGAAAGGCCGGGCCCCAGAGTGGCCGGGGACGCACCGCCAGGCCAGGCGGGACATCCCCCGGTGCCAGACGTGAGGGTTCAGCTGGCACCGTTCCGGCTTCGCTCTCCTTGGCACAGCCACAACCACTTCCCGCGGCTCCGACGCCGCGGGGCACTCCTGGGACAGCTCCTCCGACCCCAGAGGTGGGCGAGGGCACCCCGCCGCCTCCCGTCACCCTTCTCCTCGCCCCTGAAGAGCCGGAAATAACCCCTCGTCCCCCGCGCATCGGCCAGCGGAGCTGTGGGCGCTGCCCTGCGGGCTGCGAGCACCAGCATCGGAGAGGACGGGACGCCGTTCTCCAGCCTCCACCTGCGTCGTGACTTTGCTCCCCCAAGGGAAACAGTGACTGGATCCCGAGGGTGAAGGGGCCTCCCAAGGCCCGAGGCAACCCTCGCCCCGCCGGCCCGGCGCTGGGCCCGGGGACAGCCGCGCTGCCGCCGCAGCTCGGTGCGCAAAACGTGCCGGGGACTTTTGCGCACCGGCTTCGGCGGGCGGCGGGGAGCGGCCCGGGCCAGGGGCACCTTTCCCCGGCGGAGGGCGAGGGACCGGGGGCAGTGGAGCCGGCCTTCCCCTGCACGGCACGGCGCCCCCGGGGGTGCGGGCAGGGCCGCCAAGGGGGTGCAGCCCTGACGGGGCTGGAGTCCCCCTTCTCCTTCACCAAAGCGGTGCGGAGGATCCCGGTCGGGGATCCCTGAGCCGGGAGCGGCCGGAGCGGCCCAGTTAGGCCGCGGTGGGGCAGGGGGCAGCTCTCCCGGCCCGGCCCGGCTCCCGGTCCCACGGGGTGGCCTTGGCCGGCGCGATGCGCGGCAGTGCGGGGCTGTGCGCGCTGCCTCTCCAGGAGCGCGGTGCGGCGGGCGGAGAGCCCCACTGGGAGGGCGGGGGAGTGGTGCCGAGGGGGGCCGGCCACCGCGGCGGCTCGGGCGCCCCTGCTCGAGGGGCGGCTCGGAGGGCAGCGGAGGATGAATAGGAAGGGCCCGGCGGGGGTGGGGGGGTTTTTTGTGCCTGTGCAATTGGATGACAAAAAAATCTGGCGAGCGAGTTTCCAAGCCTCAGACTGCCCACTTCAAACGTCCTTCAAACAAAAGCTGAAGAGGAAAAGAAAGCCCCACCTGGTACCGCTGTTTGCTAAAATAATAATAAATAGATTTCGTTTAATAAATAATTACAAGAGATTGTAAAGTGGAGTGCTTTGGGAAGCATTAATCATGGGGCTGGGGGCAGACATCACCTGCTGGCAAACAAGACAACTTTATTGTTAAATCACCTTCCCACTGCCACTTTCCGATAACTCCCTCCCGTCGCCACAAAGCCCGGCCGGGGATGTTTACTCATAGTTAGCATAACAAGCACCATATTACCACGAACGTGATAAAAACCTGCGGGGGCACCGCTGCGGGCTCCCGCTCACACCTGGCCGGGCCGCCCGGTGCGGAGCTGGCACCCAACGGCCCTTCCAGGAGGGGCCCTGCTGCCGTTTACATTGGCCTGGTTTATGCTGCTTTATAACAGGTTTACTGCAATCCCTATCTCCCGGCCCTATTTGTCTTATTTTATTGAAAACATATGGTAACCAGAGCGGCCCCGGCGCATCCCTCGCCTGCCAGGCGTCGGGAACGTTTGGCGAGCCGGGGCTCGGCCGCAGCCCGTCCGCCCGCCCGCCGGGGGCTGTTTGCTCGGAAGAGGGGAGGACTGATAAGGCTGAGCCTGCTCTCGATCCTGGGGGTGACCCCAGGGTCCGGGGGCTGCCGGCTGCTTCGTGTCCTCCACCCACCTCGGGGCCACCGGTGCGCACCCGCGGGGCCGGCGATGCGGCGGTGGCAGCGGCGGGCGCACGGCGGAGGCACCTGCCCCGGGGGCCGCCCCGTTCTTCCTCCGCTCCCCCCGGCCGGGCTGCTCAGGAGGTACCGTGATTTGCGGTGCCATATGTCGGGCGGGTCGGCGGAGCAGCTGCTGCCCCGGCCCTACCTACCCGGCTCATAATACCTGGGAGCCGCAGCCCCGCGTCCCCTTTTGAGAGGGCAGCGCGGCGGGGCCGGGCCCGCGCCGCTGTTTTGTGACTTTATTGTGGCGTCCAACAGATGCACGCTGGCCCCTCCTGCCCCTCGCCCCGGTGAGAGCGCGCTGCTCGGGACACAAGGAGCACAGATGCCAGGCGCAAGGTGCGCCAGATGCCCCCCTTTGTGAATTCAAACAATATTTCTCCCTTCCTCCCCCCCTTCCTCCTTTTCCTACAAGAGTGAGAGAAGAAGGGGTGCGAAAAGAAAAATATGTATATATATTAAAAAACCAAATAGGAGCGGATAGGCGAGCCCCGACAAGAGGCAGCTGGAGTGCGTCCCCCGGAATTGCCTGACAGAGCGCACGGGCGCGCGCAGCGGCGCGGCCTCGGGGAGGGAGTTGGGCAGGGACGGGGAGCGTCCGCCGGGACGGAAGGAGCGCCTCGGGAAGTCATTCATTACTTGGCGAGCGCTAAGCTGGGCACTATAGAGCACGGTCTGTCCGCTTAATGGGTTGGTGAGGGGTGAGAAGTTCCAGGGCGAGCCAATATGACCAGTCCTCAGCACCGGTTACCTCATCGTGCAGCAAAATGCCCCAAGGCTGGAGCACCGAAGCTGTAGCTGAGAGAGCTGGGAGCGTTCAGCCTGCAGAAGCGAAGGCTCCAAGGAAACAAGACCTTAAAGCCCCTTCCAGTGCCTAAGGGGCTCCAAAAAAGCTGGAGAGGGACCTGGGACAAGGGCATGGAGTGACAGGAAAGAAGAGAATAGCTTCACACTGACAAAGGGCAGGGTTAGATTGGATTTTAGGAAGAAATTCCTCCCTGTGAGGGTGGTGAGGCCCTGGCACAGGTTACCCAGAAAAGCTGTGGCTGCCGCATCCCTGGGAGTGTCCAAGGCCAAGTTGGACAGGGCTTGGAGCAACCTGGTCTAGTGGAAGGTGTCCATGCCCATGGCAGGGGGGTGGAACTAAATGATCCTTAGCATTCTTTCCAATCCAAACCATTCTATCATTCTGTTCAAGGAGAAATAAGCCCTGGGATAGGGGATGCCGTCACTTCACCAGAAGAGGAGAAGCTCTGATAAAAATTCCAAGAGTTTTCAGTGTGCAATCACACTCTACAACAAACCTCTCTCCATGCTTACCTGCCCTTAAAACAGCCTGACTGGAAATGGCTTCATAAGGCTGCAAGAGCAGACAGCTTTTCTGCAGCATTTTGGATCAGAATGCAATAATATTGAACATAGCAAAAACCTGGATTATCTCTGGATAGAAGAAAGGAAAAGAAATATCCCATGGAGAGGAACAGCAGGGGACAAGTGACAAGTACAGTTGGGTACTGGTCTGTGATGCCTACAGGTGGGTTCTATGAAACCTGTTACCTTAAAGTATTTACTCAACCATCCAAGCATCTGCCCGAGTAGAGAAAGATGGTCCTCACTTCTCTTGGCACCAGTTTCCTCCCATCCTTCCCAGCTCTGCCAGGCTTATTCCTCTCCCCATTTGTGGCAAGTATCTCCTTGCCTCAGCCTGTCTCACCTGCTAGAAAAAAGGGTTTCTCCTCCACCCTGATGACAGCCTGTGCAGACAGGGTTGGTTACACATCTCCCTCAGTTATGTTTTCCAAGTTCTTTAAACTTAACACCGAGTTTCTGGTGAGATCTGGCAGAATCCTCCACCACCACCACTACCCAGCACTCAGACTTTGCCAGCTGGCAGTGTCAACTTCTGCAGCTACCAGTTGGACAACACATTCTTTCCGCTTCAGTATTCGTTTGCATCAACTCTCCTTCAGCCATCAGTGAATAATTACAGATATGGGTATGCCAAGCTCGGACTGCCACCTTCCTGACCAGCCCTTCGTTCCTATAAGGATAAAAATAAAACTTCTGGCATTTTGATGCATGATGAGGTTATAAGCACAGCAGACTGGTGATACTGGCTCTCTCTGAAACTCCTCACTCCCCAGCTGCCCATCAAACAGACAGATGGTGCTTCCTCACCTCCAAAAATAATTAAAGATGTGCTTACCTCTCTTGATTTAGAGGGTCCACCAGTAGACTTTGATCATACCAGAATGCACCCGAGCTGGCTTTTGAGAAGCAAAGACGTTGCTAAAAGCCAAAAGTTTGGAAGGAAATACCCTGTCCCATCTGGAAAAAAGGGCAGAGGTGCCCAGATGGAGTCACACACCACTCACCCCTCTACAGTGCTTCATCGAAGCCCTCAACATGAGACAGAGCAAGCTGGGGGGGCTTTAACCCTTTCCTTGCCAACTGAAATTGGTGCCACCACAGGGAGATAGGCCCAGTGTGGTGCAGAGGTCACTGCTCAAGTCAAACCACTACTGCCAGGAGGGACATGACTCGAAGATGTGGATATTTTGCCCACTGGCCCCATGTACTTACTGGTAACCACTTCATGATCTTCCCATCACCATTCTCAGCTGTGCCATCCACATCTGGCAGCCTACAGTGCTGTGATGAGTGGCCCACAGGGTTGAATGTGCTTTCAGCCCCCACACCAATCCCAGCAAATGCCCATACTCCCAGTGCATGACCCCATCCCCTCTCTGACCAGCCCTGTGCCTGTCTGATCTCTTCCCATCTCCTCCCTCCTTTCAGTCTCAGGAAGCATCATCCCTTCCTCTGTTACAGTTTTGCCATCCCCTTTCTCCCTTCCCCACATCTTCACGTCCGTCTCCTAGCACACCTTGCACTGGTCAGGCAGCGATAGTGTCCCATCCCAGCTTTCCCCAGCCATCCCTGCCCATCTGCACATACGCGATGCCGGTACCCCTCTCCCAACCCCACTCTCAATGCTTCCTCCAGCACTGGGCTCCATCTGCCAAATTCCTAACCTTTGAATTGGAGCCTTATCCTACCCTGCACCTCTGCAGTGCTGAGGAGAAGACAATTTTATATCCAGATGGGACCATTTTCTTCCCCAAGTCCATGTGTATAATGAACATGGGGAGCCCACAAGCAGCACAGTCCCTCCTGCCAGCCCATGCCAGGATCTCTGCAAAGGTGAGCACCCAGCCTGACTCCTGTATCTCGATAAGAAATTATGCATTTGCAACAAAAATTTAAATAACAATTCTGTGTATTTTCACACAAAACACTGCAGTTGTAAACCAGAATTTTAGCTGCGGCCCAGCTCTGCAAGACAGGTTACCACCAGCCTGTCTATGTGATTTTGGTGAGCCACAAACTAAACTCATGCCAACAGGTTCCAGTGGCAGAAGGGCAACGATCTCAAGGCAGGTAACAGCAGGGAAACCTCAAAGCACTTGCCACCTGCGTACTGCCAGAGCATTGTAACCATCTGCCCCAGCTGCAGGGAGGGGAGCACAGGACCAGCCCTGCCCGCGCAGCTGGGCTTCAGCAGGGGCTGGGGGGGGATGCTCCAGCCCATGTCCTAAAGGGTCTAGCAGCTTCCCTGGTTTTATCAGCACTCTCATAATTTTCCTTCATTTTCAGGCAACCAACCTGTTACCCCCAGCAGATCCCGGGTACCGGTGCTTTTCGGGGTTCTCTGGCTCCAGCAAAACCCCCGTGCTTAGGGACACATTATCTGACATCCTTTCATCATCTGACATCCCCTCACTCCGGGGGCTACACCTCCCTCCCCCAGCTCTTCACCGCAATGCTCACCATTTTCCACCATCATTTAAGTTTCTGAAGTAATTTATTTTTTTCTCTTTTTTGTCCTTTTTTTTTTTTAAAGCAAACCATCTACCATATGTTCTCCCCTGAAAGGGGTAATTGTTAACAGATCATTAAAACACCGTGGCAAGTGCTCTGAGATTCCTTCCCTCAGTCTTACGCATTATCCCGTCTCTGTCACCCTTTCAATGCGGCTTTGAGGGCTCTGCTTTTCTAACTTCCTTCTCGGGGGGGAAAAAAAAGAAGAGAGAAAGAACCACTAAAATGACCCTCTTCACTGCTCTCCTCCTTGCTTTTCAATGTCTTTTGCGACACCCAACAATAATTGGGGTGGGGGGCTGGCGTGCCCCTGCTGCTGTCACCAGGCTGGGGGTGGCAGGGCCACATCCTGCCCTGTTCACAAGGTGCCAGGGTTGGGATAGCAGGATGAGGTGTGACAGGGGTGCTGCAGGCACCCTGTGGGTGCTGACAACCCCTCCTTCCACTGCTGGGCAAGGGGACTGCTCGTCATGGGATGCTCAAACAGCTCATCCCACCCAGCCCAGTGTCTTTGTCCCTGTTCCTGGGATGGGGGCTGTGGGATGACCCCATGACACACATGTGTATGCTGGGCTAAGACAGAGAGAATTCCTTAGACAGCTCGTTCCGTCAGGTACATCAGATGCTTTCAGCAGCACAAATACGTTTTATATGGAAATAAGCTAAGAGCTGTCTGGAAACTGAACTAAGTCCAGAGATGGGGCTGTTTTGGGGGCTTGGATATTTCACCTCCCTTTCCTGGAAAACTAACACTATTTTAGGAAATACCAAATTGTGGGAAGCTGGGGACCATCAGGGGATGGACCACGTCTACCTGAGCCATGGTCTCAGCCTAGCAGAGCACGGGCACAGCACAGGAACCTTCCCAGGGTTGTGCCCGTTCACTTCCCAGCCCCTTGTGCTGGGAGAGGGAACCTGGGAGTGCTCCATGGGTGAGTCAGGAGGACTTGTAGCTGCACAGCACCTCACCACCAAAAGGGGGCAAGGATAAGACCCAAGAGAGACAAAGGCACATCCCAACAGCAGCATTATACATGCCCAGTTCCAAAGTGAAGGCTGCCAAACTCACCATGAGCAGCAGCAGCAACGATCTCGGCTTGAGGGACACTTCCTGCAGGCTCTGTACTCCTGTGATCAGAAAGGACAAGGCTTTCAGAACTCACACAGAAGTTCCCTACATGCATCTTCTTCCTTTCTGCCATGGGTTTGGTCATACCTCCAGAGGACCATGTTCCCCAACTCATCACAGCCTGCAGCCAAGCTCCAAGCATGGTTTGCATCTCTGCTCCAGCGTAGCCACCGTTCCCAGCCACCAGCATGAGGCCCTTTGAATCGGCGCTTCCCCATCCCAGCAAAAGAGCGTGCTGCATGGGGCCAGAGAGAGCCCAACACCCCCGCTGGGAAAGAGGGGGAGAGGCAGCTGTCCCAGTCAGTAAAACCCAGTTATGTTTGAAAAGAACACAGAAGCTTGAAAGCCCTGCACACAGGCTTCTCCAAGAACCAATATTCCACAGCAGCTCAACAGCTTTGCCAGTGCCTGCATGTAGCTCCAGGGACCTCAGGGGGCTCCTTCTTCACCTGACACCCCATTCCCCCTGGCTCTTGCCCTTCAGCCAGCAGGTTTTCCCCAGCACCCTCCAAACCCTCAGGGTACTATGCTTATTTTAACCCAGAAAGATGCAGCCTCAAGCTGGAGGAGATGGTGCTGCTCCTGCTTTGCTCCAGCTGAGGAATCTGCCCTAAACAGATCCCACTGCAGAGTCCCTGAGCATCCTGGGAACACTGGCAAAGTAATGTTCAGCCGGTGCCGGGAGCCCCTTGTGCTTCCCCAGGCAAAACCTCCCATCCCAGAACCTGTGCTGCTGATGCATAAGGAATCTCCATGCAGGGCTGGGCACCATGATGGGGATGGGATGAGAAAACGAGCACCCAATGCCCAGAAGGATGAGGCTGCTTTGTCCTGGTATGCACATCCCAGGCAGGTCAGCTCCTCTCCTCTCCTTTCCAGGATGGCAGCTTTCAGCTCTTCATCAAGGACAAAATTTTCCACAGAAAGAAAGTACTTCTTTTAAAGGAGCATGCTGGAAACAGACAGGACTCCCACTTTCCTGAGGGGATTTTAACAGCTGCCTTTGCCAAGGGCTCTTACCGCTGCTGCGGAGCAAAATTTTATCCCTTGGAGCTGCAGAGACCGACTTCAGGCCAGGAGCTGAATCCAAACCCAAGCAGTACTTTCATCCAAAGTACAAAAACAAATGGAACTGTGTCAGTTTTAAGCAGCACGATGGATTGAATGTAATTTTGACAAGACAAACAGCAGCGTTGCTCTCCCACCACAGATGAAGATGCCGCCCTCTCTCCCCACTCCCCAAAAGGCACAGATATTAAATGAGGATGCAAACCTAAAGCAACTTCACGTGCCACTGACATCGTTGGGGTCAAGCAGATCTCCCTGGCCTAGCACAGCCCACAGGACCCCAGCAAAAGGCAGCACCTGCCCTCTGCAGTTGTACACCCACCACATTATTCCTTAGCAAAAAGCAATTCCTGAACCCACACAAGAATCTTTGAATAATCAGCTGGTGCAGAAAAGTCATGAATGCCCTGCTCACTCTTCCAATTTCTGTGAACATAGTGGAGATGTAATGGCACAGGAACCGTTCACCATTTTGTATTTCTCCAAGAACAGAAAAGCAGTAAGATGAAAAGGTATGAATAAAAATTCCATTTTAAATGGTCTTTGCTTCTAGGAGGAAGAAAGGATGTTATCTGACTGCAAAAGAGCAACTGCACCCACAGTCTGCTTGTGTGCATCCTGGGGAAAGGGAAAAGAGAAATAAGTAGAATCCTGACCTAGCAGATTTTTCTATTTTATTTTAAACTTTTTCGAGAAGAAACAATGTCAAGTCATTAAGAAAATGCAAGAACATTAGGACAATCCTTTGAAAGCAGTGAAGCTAAGAGAGGCCAATAAATCTTGTACAACGCTGATGATAAAATCAGCAATGACAGAAGTGTTTGAACATGTAGCAGTACGTTTCCCACCTAAACACTATACAGATGAAACACACGTTTCTGAGCTCGTTTTCCACCTTTTCCTCACATAAATGATGTGACCCAAACACAGGCTGTGGTGGGTTGGAGGTGCCCAGCTGTCACCCACACCATCACTCACACTCCTTGCCTCAGCAGGACAAGGCGAAAATCAGGGGGCACACACCTGCCCCATCATGGTGTCTCCGCAGGTGGCAAGGGAGGATCCCCACCTCATCTTCAATCCCCCTTGATGTTCACTGGACTGTTTATCACCTTTTCCCCCTGTCATTTCTCTCTATTTTCCAGTATTTTCTCCCTTCCTTACCTCAATTTCCCCAAGGTATCATACCAGCAGGTCTGAGGGGCTGGGCTGGGCTGGGCCGCCAGAACCAGCTGGAACCAGCTGTCCTTGAGGCAGTTCCCGCCTCCCCTCAGAGACCCCTCAGCTCCATCGTGATCACGGGGCCTTCCCACCTCTTCCCTCAGAGACCCCTCAGCCCCACCACGATCCCTGGGCATTCCCGCTTCCCCTCAGAGATCCCTCAGCCCCACCACCATCCTAGGGCATTCCCGCCACCCCTCAGAGATCCCTAGGCCCCACAGCCATCCCTGGGCAGAGGGTACCTGCTCAGCCTCAGTGGTCTGGATACCTGGGATAAACTGGTGCCTGAGGCTCAAGGAGCAGCCTGTTCTTCACTGTGAATCACTGAAGGCTGTGGTGCTTCACCTCAGCTGCCATCTCTGGGTGTCTCACCCTGTGCACCCGTGCACCCCAATGCTCAACACACCCTTCTTCTCACAGGACCCCAGCAGAAGGCAGCACCTGCCCTCTGCAGTTGAACACTCATCACATTATTTCTTAGCAAAAAACAATTCCTGAATCCACACAAGAACATCAGCTGGCGCAGAAAAGTCATGAATGCTGGGAGGTTCTAGTAAAGAATAGAGCTTTAGGAATACAAATCAACAAAACAACTTTTAGCTATTTGGTTTTTAGATCTTAAACACTGGTATTTTTCCCCATCAGGGGGGAATTAGCTCATTACACCTTGGAGGAGTGTTTTCCAGATGAAGTTGTAACCAGCAGCTGTATCCTGAGTGTCTCTCTCTGCCTCACGAACAGATGATAATCGTTGCAGAGGTTTGGTGCTATTGATGGATTTCCTTGGAAGCTGTGCCTGCACAAAGGGGCTTCTTGAAGCAGAGCAGGGAAAAGTGCCACGGAGAAACTCTGGTGTCATATGGATGCGCTGAGCAGAGATTTAATTCCCAGCAAGCAGGGATTTAATTAGTGCCTTGTGGTATGGCATATCCATACCACCAGAGGGAGACCTGCTCAGCATTTCTCCTCTTGATGTGTGCTAATTAAAGATTTTTATCAAGTATCAGCAGCAGCATATACAGCAGATACTGTTCATGATGCTCCAGCCAGGCACTCAGCTCGCCAGCATGCATCACCTGAGTGCTGTGCCAAGTCTGTGCCTCTGCAGACTCTAATTACTTGAAAAAAAGAGGTAAACCTCTTTTTCTAGCTGAATGGTGATGGAAAGCAGGAACACATGGAGGATGAACCACTGGCAGCTCACAGTTGTTAGAGTACTTTAAAATTACATGCACAGAATAATCCGTCCTTCGGGAATTTTGCAGTTGCCTCAGTCTTTTAAACAGCAGCCAAGGAGCATTTTCTTAAATCAGGTTGAGGATGCATCTGTGAGGAGCAGCCCAGCTGTGGCTGCTCCTGACAGAAGGACAGAGATTGAATTAGAGCAGCATTCTTCACCCATTTGAAGTCAATTTTCTCATGAGCTCTCTGGAGAAGGCAGCTGAGCAGAGAACTGCTGCATCTCTCTCCTCCAGCCACCCCCCAATAGGTATCATCCCTCCCTCCAGACACCATGGGCCTGTGAAGCCAAGAGTTCATTTCCTCAGATCCAAGGGAATGGGAAAGGTCTATAGTTTTTGAATCAATCATTTATTAGACAAAATCACACAGGGTTTACTTTGTGGTTGTCAGGTTGACACCACTCTCACCCAAATAGTGGGAATGACAGTGAACACTGGGGATGGCTGAAAATTCCGTACAACCCACAGATTTCCTTGCTAAAGGAGACTTGCTCTCTTGGTATCCCCAAATACTCTCCCCATGTCATTTAAACCACCTAAATTTTAACCACACTTCTGACACCTCCTGCTTTCCTGGATATCTCATGTTTCAAACCACCACAACATTTACAAGACACTATAAGAAAGAAAGAAAAAATTACTTCTGTCATCAAAGGAGAATTACCTTTGTCATTCCCACCTTCCCAGCCCGCTCTCCACAACAAACCAACTTCAGGCCCATTTTCCCATCCTTCCCCAGCAGTCAGCTCTACCCTCCCAAGCTGCCCCTCCTATTCCCCTTCCTCTCTTTGTACACAAATGCACCCTTAAAACACACCTGGCTTCTTACCTTACCTGAACACATTATTCAAGACGGAGACCAGGACAATTTGGGTGATAAGGATATGGAGAAATTAAATAAGTAGCCGCCGTGTGCAGGGCCCAACGCTAGAGTGTGCTGTGTAGGAAAAAAACCTCGCACTGACCGTGCTGGACTGGGATTTCTCTGCCTGGAAACCATCAGGAACACTGAAGAGCTGGATGAGTCCTTTTTGGCTCCTGGAGTTTCCTCAGAAATTCTTGGTGAAGGCAGAGAGTTAAGCAGCAAACACTGAGTTTTGAAGAAAGATGGAAAAAATGTCCAGGACGAGAACATTTTAAAAAAACAACAAAAAGCAGCAAGGAGAGAATAATACGAGATATTACTCTGTTTTTCTTAGCGGAGTGTGCAGAAAAGCAGAGATTCAGGATATAAACCTGCTTTATTCTCATCCTGACTTTGGTTTAATTGAAATATTATGATGATTAGGCTTTGCATTTTGCCTGCAGGCCTGGCTGGGGCTAGAGAGACTGCAGAGAAATGCTCAGGACAAAAGAACAACAAAAACCCCAGATCTCTTGGTGAACTAAGAAGCAGGGGAGGCACAGATGTTCAGTGACTCTCCAATATCCCAGGCTGGCAGCACCCAAGCCAGAATCACAGCCCCAGCCAATTCTACTATTCGATGCAGTATTTGAGGGACAGGCTTAACTTATATGAGAAAATACAAAGCATTTTAAATAAAATCTATGTGTTTGTTTGGTTGGTTTTTTTTAAGAAAAACAACTCATTGCTTTTATTTTGACAATAAATTTTAGAAACATCTTGACATACAGGACTCCAAAAAAAATAGAAAGTCATAAATCACCTAGTTAATTTACTAAAGGGGAAAAATACCGTACATCCAAGACTCAAACATCCTGTAAGTTTATACAAAAGCCAGACAGTAATAAATTGCATTAAAAAATATATCAAGCATTACCTGACTGATTCAACATTGGCATTTGCCCCATTATTAAAAGGCACAGAAGACTGAACAATGAAAGCGATCAGCATCACATCCATTATTGTCAGTATCATTACAATTAGCATAAAAACCCATTATTAACCATGTTTAATATTCACCATGTAGATCAGTAAGAAATCTCTCTTGGAAGGAGTAAGAAAAAGTTGGAAAAGGACAAACACTTAAATACGACATCCCAAGATGCAAAGATACTTCCTAGAAATCGACGTTCAAATCTTCCCAGACCATTTTTTTCTGGCTGCGTTAGCACTCAGCAATCACTCAAAAGGAGATTTAATGATCCACAGACCCACCCCCTCCGGCAGCACCGCAATCCCGTGGGCAGCACAGGGCCTTCCAGTGTGTCCTGGATCGCACCCATCACCGGCTGCTGGCTAGTTCGCCACCCCCACAGTCTGGAACAGCCAGCACGAACCAAAACTGGTGGGTTTGCTTGCGTTTAGCTGCATTTCGGGTTCCTGAAGTCACCCTGGGTAGCACATGCAGCAGCCAGCTCCAGCAAACTCGGGGGCAGATCTGTGCCGCGCGTCTTCGAACAGGCTCTCGCTCAGCTTGTGCTCTGTGATGATGTCTTCCACCCGAGTGATGTACAGCAAGGACAGCAGCACTCCCAGGAACTGCGAAAGCAGAGGGCAGCCCCAGTCAGACATCCCATGCGTTATGTCACTGGAGCATTAGAAAGTCACAGCTAGGGGAGGACTCAAAAAAACCCCACCAACCAAAAGCTAATTATCCCACCAAATCCTGCAATGTATCACACTAATGCCACTAATATACCACCAGAATGCCACCAGAATGCCACCATAGCTTATCAGTTTCATTAAATTCGAAAAGAAAGATTATGATTATAGTCAAATGAGATCTCACATACCATCGCAACAAATCAGATGTTCCCTCTCATGGTTAGCACAGTGGCCCTCCCTTACCTGGGGCAGCAATATGCCGAGCAGCACGCCAGCCATGATGCTGTAGTTGTCCAAAAACCAAATAAGCACTGCATTCGTGCACCCTCGGACATAGATAACATGCTGAACACTCAAGCGCTGCAAAATACCAGAGTAAGGGTTCAATAGACAGTTCTACTGGTGTGTGATACACGTGGCAACTCAAAAGTTCAGGGAGACAAATTTGGTTTGCCTTCCCACCTCTTTAAACCCACTGAGTTTAACAAAGACCTCTCATCACTAATTCTTCCATCTGTTGTTAAGCTGTTTCACACCTGAACAAATTATTCTATTTTTTTAAAGTTATTCTACACCTGAATAAGTTATTTCATTGTCTTAAACCTGGTTTTGCAGCTAATTTTTTCAAGAATGTGCCCAATTCTCATTTAAGACCAGTTGGAAAGCAGAGAAGTCTCTCTTTTGCTTTCATCTCTGCTTCCAAGTTGAAAGTACAGCAGTGGAAAAACCTAAATTGTGGACCAAGTGCTTTGCAAAAGACCCTAAAAAGGGCAGGAACAAGAGGATTTGGGATTCAGTCCTGCAAGCTGTGCTGCTCTGTGACCCCAACCCATAATATAGAAAGCACTTGAGGCTGCAGAGGGTCCTAAGCAGATGAATGGGGTAAAGTTAAGCATATGCTTAAGTGCTCCGTGTTAGAGCCCCGGCTGGAGGTTCAGGTGATTAAGCCGTAAATCAATGAATCTAAATGAAGACAAATTGTATTTAAAGATAACCGGTAATCCCAAAAACCAACAACCGAGGCTAGCATTGTACTCCAAGTGCCACAAATGAGCTGCAGAGAGGAGCTTTTTCAGACCAGCCCCCCACCCTGCCCCGCGCCAGCACTCCAAACGCAGGACTGGAGAACTCAGGGCAGATCCAATTACCGATTTCCCTTCTTAATCACCACGCAATGATTGCCTTGAGCTGGCAGTCTCTACTCAGGAGTCGCTGGGGCTATTCCCAAAAGGGAAGGCTGAAGAACGAGGCCCCATCCCACTCCTGAAGGGAGGAGAAGGCAGCCAATACAACCAAGGAAGTCCCACTCCTCTTCCAGGAATAACTATTACAGGTTTGAAAATAAAACACCCACTACTGCGATATAAAATACTTAGAAACAGCTAAGTTGGCTTTATCAATGCCAATTTTGCTCAGTGAGAAACTTTGGCTTTTAAGTACTAAAAGCCTTCCCCAACTCAAGTCACTGCTTTAAAATACAAAAGCAGCTTTTTGTGCATTAATTGTGACATTAGCTTGGGGAAGGTGTCAGCAAACAAGGAATCGTGGAAAATACGAAGAAAGGAAGATACGAAAATCAAACAAGATTAGTTTTTTCTAATATATGGAAATTATTCCAGAAAAAAAAAATTAATTGCTGATTTAACTGCATGGCAGATTAAAGCACACAGAATACACTTTTATAGCAGACAAAAAAAAATAGAGAAGCAGCACCCTCTGCCATGACAGGGTAGGCACTGGCTATGTTACCTCTTGGTCAATGGTTTTGTATCCACACATGGTGTTGATAATGTCTGTCTGAAAAGAAAACAACAAATATGAATTGCAGCAGAAAATCAAAATCACAATAATATTATTTTTATTCTGTGTTCACCCAGCTCATATAAAAGCAATGACAGGGTTATTTCCCAGTCCAACACCAGTTTCTTCCAGCAGCCCCAGTGTCAGATTTAGTTAGAACTCTATACGATTTTAGAGAAATGAGTATTGTCAGCATGTCACAACACAAGACATTTGAACCATTTAGCCACCAAAACCAGGGTGGCACCAGCAACCAAAGCCAGCTACGACAGAGCTGTGTGACACAGCTGCTTCCACAGAATGAACAGCTGGAATTCATTGTAAAGTCTTAATAACTTAGCACTTCTTATTAAAAAAAAAAAAACCAGGGTTTAACATGGCCTTCATGCCAACACAATGACAAATTTAAGCTCAGAAATATCTTCAACTTCAAATAACTTTCAAGACCATTAATTACTTTTACAAGACTAAATTTATTACACTTTAATTTTATATACCATTATATATAGGAATATAAAGCTCATTTATTTAAAAGAGACTGAGTGCTTGCATTCATCACAGATTACTAACGCATTTTCTGTAGCTATGTAATATTTTCCGTTCCAGAGTTCCAAGATTCCACCTGGCCTGGAAAAGCCAACCTGAAAATACTGTCCTTCACTTACAAATCATGCAATGTAAAGGCCACCAGCATCAAAGGAAGCAGCGAACAAAGCCAAAGACATGGAGAAAAACGAGACTATGGAGATGAGGAAAATAAGGCAGAATGAACCCTGCACTATTGATACACATTTGTAGAATCCTAGAATGGTTTAGGTTGGAAGGAACCTTAAAGATTATCCAGTTCCACCCTCCTGCCATGGGCAGGGACACCTTCCACTATCCCAGGTTGCTCCAAGCTCCAACCTGGCCTTGGACACTTCCAGGCATGGGGCAGCCACAGCTTCTCTGGGCAACTACACTCCCTCAAAATGAAAACAAAACACAGGAATGAAGATTTCTAAATCCTGGTAGCCTCTGAGCAGTAGCCTGGGGGTCGCAGGTCACCTTTCCAAGAAGGAAGAGGGATGTTTTCCAAAGATGGAAGACGGATGTTACAAAATGGCAGAAACACCAGCCAGAAGCAAAAATTTTGAAGCCCCCCAAAAAGCTGGGCTCTCACCTTGAACACACAACTGTCTGACACAAGTGGTTCAGACTAAGAAAAAGCTCAGATTATTCCACAGGGCTGTTGGGAAACTCTGTGGGGTACCCATCTGCCAACCGCAGGTAATAAAAACACTTGGAAGTCAACATCAGTATGAGGCATCAGCATGTTGTGTTGGCTATGAGTGACTTCATGTTCCCAAAGATGCTGAAGCCAAACTGACTGACACATGGTCACCTCCAAAATACGTGACCACAAGGAACATAGTCCCACCATTTCATTTTAAACACAGAATTTGCTAACAGGACATTGTGGCATAAGCAACAATAATAAATAATAATAAATGCATTGGAAGCAGAGGATTATAGGCATTTGGGACTAATTTCTATCTGCTACACTAGTGTAAGTCTTTAATAAATAATTTGACTTAAACACAGTTCCTTTAGAGTCCCCTCAGTATGAGCTGGCTCATGTTAGCAGAAGGCTTTTACGGAGGATCAGAATCCAGCCGCCGACATTAGCGGGAGTTTTCCATGACTACAAAGCCAATGAGTAATCACAAACCATATCTGTAGCTTTCCAGGACAGAAACCAGCCTGTATTTGGAAGCCTTTGTCAAACATACAAGATTGATACATCTTCTGGCTAGTTTTTCCCCGAGGCAGCCGTGCACTCAGCCTTGGTGCTGGTGTTACCATGCTGCACCACCCAGACTCCACACAGCCCAGCAATGGCATCTCCCTGCTGCAAAGCCACAAACCCTCATATACTGCAGAGTCTGGATGAACTACACTGAAATTCGGGCTTCTCCTTGCCTTTCAATTAACTTCCCTGAGCTTAACACCTTGTGGGTACAAGCAGCCTAATCCACCCCATCCCCAGCTGTCAATAGAGAATATACTCCCTGGTTTTCCTTGGAGAAGTTTTTGTTTTAGTGCTTTTCCTTTCCTGAAGGCAAAATCCTGAGTTGTTCTGCTGCACACTGCTGCAGATCAGCAGGTACTACTTTCACATACACAAACTCCTTCCTCTCAAATACCTAAGACTCAAAGCATAACTGTTTAGCTTTGGTTTCTGAGAATAAAACAAAGCTCATCGCAGATTTAAACAGACCCTTTCTCACACACCAAAAATGTGTATGCACATGCAATAAACACCTTCATGTCATACACGTCTCAGCAACACCTAGCAGGATTACTGACACAACCACTGCATTTATTTTTTCCTTTTTTTAATTAAACAGCCATGCTCGAGGCAGATGTTGAAAGGGCAGCCCAAACCAAGCAGCAGCAGGATCTCCATCATGAAGTCTACTCTCAAACACCCCCAATTTCTCTGTCTCATGTTCAGACTAAAGACCAAAACCCAGGGAGGCAGGACTGCCCACTCTGGAATAGTTGAGAAATAGTTCTTTATCAAATTAAGCATTACATGCATCCCTCAAAATGAAGAGCAGTGAATTACAAAATTTAATTATAACACATTTACATGAAAATCAACACCTGCTCCTAGTGCTGTCAGCACCAGTTAGTACCAGTTCATCACAGACTGAGAAACTGGTCCTGACTTCAGTCCTTCCAAGATTTTAGAGGCAGGTCGTTTTCAAGGATGGGTTAGGGCAGAGCAGCAGCTCCAGTCTAGACCTGTGTCCACAAGCATGCCCTGACCCTGAGGTTAGCTGCCCACATTTTTGGATTATTCTGGAGATGACGAGGTTATTCTGCTTGGTTTTTAACTCACACATCAGCTGGAACACATCACTCTGACCCCCACCCACAGAAGCAATCCGGTCCCAGGCTTCCTGGCAAAGCTGGAGCAGCAAACCCTGGGGAAAACACCAGCAAAGCTGAATTTTAAGCAGCTCTGATTCAGGCGAGCCATGAGATTAGAGGCCATCCCAATATCCCTTCGGGAGCTGGGAAGTGAGTCAGTAAAATGGACCATAGCCAACACATCTAATCCATTATTTTCTCCTTTTCAAGCTGTCAAGACCCACAGATCAATTAGGGGAGGAAAGGACCCATTTTCCTTCACTTCTTACCCCAGACTTCCTAAAGTCAGGTACTTTTTTAGAGCAAAGAGCAGTGATGCTGAGATGCCAGGACTTACCTTATTTCTGATGCAGCAAGTGTAGGGCACCCCACAGGCCAGTGGTCCTGGAGCTGCACAGTCGTGGTACACGTTTTGGGACCAATCTCTATAATCTTCCCCACCACAGCACTTAAACTGGAGGAAAAAAAACAACAACAACCAAAAAAACCTCAATGATCTGAAAAGTCTTCTCCAACCCAAATGGTTCTAGGATTCTAAAAGGAAAAGGAAGAAACAATTCTATCTTAAACTCTTTGAATAAGTAGAAAACAAAATAAGAATTTTAAAACCCCTATGGTAAAAAAAAAATTCTGTCATTTTATCAGTAAGGCATGTATGAATGTATATGATAAATACAATTAAAAAGAATTAATGATATAGGTAATGTTCCTCTGTCACTCATTGAACTATAACCCAAGGCGCCAAAGCAAAGTACTCAGTGCTAAGTTCCACCTCCCATCTTCTCCAAGTTGCAAAATTATCTTTCCAGGTCTGGCCATCATTAAAGAATGTTTTTACATCGACCCTATCATAACCTGTAATCTACCTCTGCAGTTGTTGCAAGGATTACAACTACATTTCCAACTGGGTCTAAAAGACAAAAGCGTTGCTGTAAGGCACAAATTAATCTCACCAAAACATTGTGGGTGTGATTTAGAAGAACTGAAATCTGGCAAACAAATGCTCTACGTTTACATTGACTTAATATAAATATTCACAGTATAATTTAAACGAAGGGAAAAGGAGGAGTTCATTTAACCACTAAAATACACATTCACTTTACGGATCCATAATTCTGGGCAGTGCATGGAAACTTTAAAGCATTATGAAGTTTAATGACAAAATTTCCTCAGGATGGTTTGCTTTTGACAGACTTTCCATGCTAACTTTGTTTTTCAAAGCAGGCTGCCATCTCCATAACGATGTCCTAGAATATATGTATCACTTCCTAAGTCAATTTTTTAAAATAATCATTACTTGGCACGGTCATGGACATCACATCGGCCCTGACATCACATTTCTGAACACTTTTTGCTTCTTCTACAGTCTCTGAACTGCATGGCAGAACCCTTCAATAACCCAATAAACATTTCAACAGACCAGCCTTATTAGAAAAAGAAAATAAAAATGCTGTGAGTCAATGCCACGTGCCATTAAGTAATGCTCAGCTGGGCTCACCACAATTTCTGAATTTTAATTACAGGTAGACACACTTGCACGGGCATTCCCTTCCACTAACCTCCTTGTTAAAGAGCTCTCTGCATGCCCTCGAGCAGCCACACAACGACCCAGGTTGTAACAGCCTAAATGCCACCTCATCTCTCTTCATCCAATGCCTCCTGTTAACAAGATGCTTCTCAATCTCTTGGAGCAGCCAGCTGAAATGCTGAGTGCAAGGCCATGGGTGGAATTTAGGCTGAATTTGTCTGAATCCAGCCGTGGGGCCACTAAAAACCTACATGTTTGTAGGATCTGACATTGAGCATCTCAACTGCACCTGCCAAGGCAAAAGCTGCATTTTGGCCCTCTCTTTTTGCAGTGACATAAGAGGGTTTTAAATGCCAGCTGGAATGCTGGATGAGCCCTGACCTCAACAGCAACACCATAAAAGATGACACAAGAGATCTCATCCCCCTCATCAATAACAACTTGATTATCACATCACTGGAAAAACTCTTCAGCTGTTGCTGAGTTAGTCCAAGGGAAAAAAACAACCACAAACCTGCTTTTGAACGGAATCCATGATGTTCTTGAAGTCTAAATCATCATAGTAATTCTCAATTCCTCTTCTAATGTTATCATTCAAAAATTTGATTGTCTAAAAAGCAAAAGAAAAACAAGATTCACAGGTTGCACAGGCTGGAAAAAAATTAGAAGAGCAGGTTTATGTTTTAATGCATTTCTAACTGAAAAATGTAGTCTGCGGCTTTCTGTTTAGAAAAATCAAGGGTTTAATACAGTTATAGCATGCTTGTCAAAGATGGAGTCTCCTATATAAATTAGTTATGTTGCTTATGAAGTGGGCAGGGAAGAGCTGTCCTTTAGCTGAGGCAAAACATTTTGGCCACTAACAAACAACAGTCTCCAAATCCATCTGGAAACTTCCCAAATTAGCAGGCAGACCCAGATGGCAAAACAGAAGAAAGCATTTTGTAATACATGAAGAGCTGGAAACTCATTTTGCCCGTATTGCACATTTGTAGTTATCAGATTTTCTCCAGGTTCTTTAATCTGGAATTCGTCTCCAGAATGGTGGCAAACCCCACCGTTGCTGAACCCTGAAGTCCCTGAAAAGCCTGGAGCTGTCTTCAGGCCTCTGTCAATTAGTGTTCAGGTGACAACTTCAACAGGTGTTATTCAGCACAGCTGAATCATAACAAAACCTAAAGCAAGCAGCCCACCTGGTTCCTGAAGATCAGGGCCACCACTCCACCTGTCAGCTCGATCAGCAAGCAGATACCAAGGATGTACATGAACTGCAGGAAAACAAGTGCAAGTGAGTCATTAGACAGAACAACTCCAATTATTTTTTTCAATTAGTGCCCTTAAGTCTGGCATTCAATTGCCAACAGAGTTGGCTTTCAGCATATGACATGGCATTTTAAAGGAAGATGTAAAATTATGGTTTTGTTCCTATAAAACCGTCCGTGTCACGAGAAAGCCTTTTGTCCTCACTTCAGTTATTCTGGGTTTTGCTCAACTGGCAAGCACATTATTTTTCTGCTTTGAACAGACTCAAAACCATTAGATGTAATTATCCTGCCAAGATACTCCTTTCCACAACAGCATCCAAGTGAAGCATACTGATGGACTGCTACAAACCACACCAAACTCCATGTTTTTATGCTTCCTACAAAACCAGTACTTACCTGTTAGCTTTCAATTAGTGGATAAATCAGCAGGTAATTCAAATCACCTTCTACTACATTGCCAGTGCTAAATCAAAGCAAAATTCCAGGCTTGATACCTTTGGATGTGTTGCTTCCCACATTTATTTGCGTGTGTATATACACGTGCTCACAAATGCACTCACACACAGCTATGTGTGCATCCATGACTGCCCATCAAAGCGTGTGCAAAATGTGAAAAATATGAAGAAATCCACAGCACCAGGAGAGAGCTGCAACGTGCCAGTACTTGAAATGTTTTTCCAACCCTTCAGGCATAAAAGATGGGTTATGTGAATTTAGGTCTGCTGTGTAACAATGAACTTCATCAGGAGCGAAGTTTTGTGATCCCTCGTCGGGAAATAATCCCTAATGCTCGCCTTTGAAAGCTGCTTTAACTTCTGTGCTCTCAGTATCGGTGTCAGGAATTCACCAGACAGGTATCTCTTTTCCTGCTAAATCTGGAATCAGCCTGAGAAGCTGGCACCAGGGACTTGCTTTGTAGAATACCCAGCTGGGTTTGCTACCAGAATGGGAACAGAAAATGTTCCTGGCATCTGATACACCACCGGGCTCAGTGCAAAAGGCTCTCAGTAAAATTCCACTATAACTTCAAAATCCATGGTTATTTCTGGCATTTTCCAAAACAAACCATGTATTTAGCATTTCATTAGACTGAACTGCCATGACAAGGCCAGGTTGGGTTGGGTTTTGAGCAACCTGGTCTAGTGGCCCTGCTATGGCAAGGGGGTTGGCCTAGGTGGCCTTTACAAGGTCCCTTCCAACCCAAACTCTCTGTGATGCTATGAAGGTGAAAACGAAGTTTGCACACTTTAATTTTAATTAGTCACGTGTGCAGCTTCCATCTGCAACCACAGCGTTACCCAGAAATTTCTCTAAAATTCACCTTTTCAGAGGTACTGGGGAGCAAAATCTTGTCCCTTTCACTTCACCCTCAGGGCCCTTCTCTCAAAAGCCTGAGCTCCACATCTAACCTTGTAACACACATTTGTCCATCCCCCCCCTACATTCCACTTCCCAGGGGAGGACAGACAGACTCCAGCCACACCGGCCTGCCGGACATCAGCCTGAGCCAGGGTTTCCCTCTTGAGCTGCTTCCTCTGGGCTGGAACGAGAAGCCAGCGTCAAATGGTACGTCAGCAGCTGAGTTTGCCCAAGATACACACTGACTGATAAAAATTTACATTCCTGATTATTTTCCATGAAACCTTAACTACTGGGAAGCTGCTTTGCTCAGTGCTGGGCTCAGACCCTCTCCGGTCCTGGTGCTGGCAAGAGCAAATGCTGCTGCTCCCTGATGGAGGAACCACAGCCATTAAATTAGGATTAAATTTCAATTTTTTAAAAAGCAACTACATTAAAATATTTTTCAATGCAGACATAGTCATGGGTGTGAATTCAGAGGACACTGAAAAGCAAAAGCAACAAGCCTTAGAAACCAGGAAAAATCCAAACACTTACTGCTTGCAGAAGGCATAAATTATCTCTTAGAGAAGCCAGTACACCCACAAAGGATACCAGGAACATTATAATGCCCAAAAGGATTAAAATAATTGCTGGGGCTAGAAAGGCACTTTCTAGAGTTTTATACTTCTGTCTTTCAATTTCTGCATAAATCCCAACGGCGAGGACGAGGGCTCCAATCACCTGGAAGAGAAACAGAGGAAAGCATGGATGTTACTCTTTCTCCCAGTAAACACAGAGATGACAGGTTGTGGGTACACAGGAACCTGTGACTGCTCACTTCAGGATTCACTATAAACAATGAAACACCCAAAGCAGAAGTTTGGATAAAAATTTAAAAAACCTCAAAATCTAAAGCAGAAAAAGGGCGGAGTTAGAAAAAAGAATTTAACTTGTTCATTTCAAAAATATGTTTCATCATGTTTTAACAGTCTGGAAGTTTAACAAATTAAAATAGACATCATATCTGGGCTCAGAAAAAACAGATATTACCTATACCTCCAGTCCTCCTGTCATCAGGGGAAAGGCACCAGATTAAAAACCAAAAAAAAAAAAAAAAAAAAACCAAGTTTGAAATTACATCACTTTCTTGAGCAGCTACCAGATAAAGCTGACAAGTGAAATAGGAAAAGACATAGTTCGTTCAACAAGGTAAAGATATTTCAATCGAAATAATTAGTTAAGTCAAAATCACTTGGTATTAAACCTACAGTGTGCTGCAAATCACTTTGCATTATGCTGAATTAAAATAAAAAAGAGCCCACAATACTTAATCACGAAAATTGCAGCGCAAAAACTTTCCTGCTGACTCCAACAGCCAGACACATCCTCAGGGAAGACACCAGACACAAACCAATCATTTTGGCAATCTGATAAACAACATTTCCCTTTCCTGACCTGACATTTCCACAGGAAATACGAGTCTGCTCTCTGCACACCAACGTTTCTTAATTATACTTCTTAAATTTTAATTTCACTTCTTAATTTTGGATATGACACAGTATATCCCGGACAAAAGGCTAGAGGAACACACGATGTGAGTTACAAGTTCATAAGCCAAACAGCTGAAATACTTTTTTAATTATGGGATATCTTAAAATAAATAACAACTTACTGGAAGTTCTTGATTTAGTACGGGAATAAATAATAACACCGAAGGACAATATGTAGGGAATGCCAACAGTTTGTCATTTAAAGAGAGAAAATTCTCAGAAGGATTCACCCATAAAATATGAATACACTGAAGCTATTTTAAAAGCAACTTAAAATTGAGAGTAACTCCTCCTCTGACAAATCCAGAAATTATGCAGTAATGATGACAGAAGAGAAAACACACTGGACAAATAACAGGGATCAAAAATTTACCACTGATATGCTCCTACTGTAGAACTGTAATTAGGGGGTTTTTATTACTAGATGGTCAATTTGTAGTGTTAGCTTTATTCTTTTAAAAAAATAACAAACTACTGATTTATTTTCAAGCAGATGACAAAATAAAGAAATCAGACATTTTTAAATGCAGCTATTGAGGAAAGAGTCTCAGCACCATATAAACCTATTACAGATTATAAAATTGGTGACTGTACTTGTACACAACTCAGGAGCTCTATTGTTTTTTGGGGTTTTTTTAATTATTAAGAAAACCCCAAAACTAGATTCTCCTGCAAACACTAAAGTTCCTTTAACAACAAAGACAGTAACTCTTGCCTGGTAAATTCCTTGTTTAAAAATTAAAAACCCAAACACTGGACATAAACAACATGTATTAAAGCTTGATGGGATTATCAGCATTTCAGAAGAGCATTGTTTCAAGACTGGAACTTTTTACTGAAATGTCTTTTTCTTAACCATACTTTTCTCATCAAAACATTAAGTTTCAGATTTTCTTTGACTCAAAGGTGCCTGTGAGTAAAATACATGACATTTCCAACTTTAAGAGCTTAAGATACATAAATACATACATGACATTTCCAACTTTAAGAGCTTAAGATACATAAATACATACAGCATCTTCATATACACATATATCGTCACCCCTTTTCACTTCCATTTTTGCTCTGACACCCTCCAAGATTTTTGCTTGCATTATCTTCTGGTTTTTTAAGTATTTAATAAAAATCTTTTAAACCTTGAATATGGTCAAACCAACAGCAGCAATTATTTATGGCAAGCAGAGGTGCTAACCTAGCAGTCATCCCACCCGAGTCTCTTCTGCGATCTGTGCTCTCCCTTCCTGTGCCTGGGGGTGGAAACACAGCTTTTACGTAGGGAACCCTCCGAAACACGAACTGTTTACATCCTGCATCCTTCACAACAGCTCCCAATTTGGCAATTCCAGCTGTGTACACAGGAAAAATTTACTGCCTCAACTCACATTAAATGAGCATCCACCAGCAAATACCAGGAGATTTCTCTGGGGCTTTCGCACGCACGGAAGCTGTTTTCCCAAGAGACAGGAGAAGCATTTATTTATTTATTTATAAGCAGAAGCTTTAACCCTGTATTTACAGTACTTATTCTTAAATAAAGCACCCGCTCAACAACAGCACCTTCTGTTTAAAATGCCGGATTTTGTTTCAGCTGGGCAAGAAAAATCACATTACAGCCCGAATTGCCAGCAAAAGAGCTGGAAAAGTTACAGTGACAACTGGTTTTTAAAAAAGCCCTGGTGACAGGGGAAGGCCTCAAGGCCTGTAGCAAACATCCCCTCTGACACTCCCAGCGATGCTTTAATTTCCTTTCTGCTTTGGATAAGGCTGATATTTAGTTCCTGGTGGTTTAAAGCCATCCTGGGGACTCGAATCTGGACGTTCATCACTTGTAATGTACCAGAGGAACAGCAACAGCAGGGAGGGAATTGAATGAACTCAGCATCCAGCAGGTCAAAGCCCCAAACAGCAGCAGAACCTCACAAACCACCCAAAATTCAAGCAAGCCAATATTCCCACAGCCAAGCTTTACTTTGATTTACACTAATTAAAAAAAAAAAAACACCAAAAACACAAACCAAACAAACTCAGCAAGAATAACAGTGCTGAAAAGAGAACCAGGCGCCTGACATTTACAGCTGATGAGATCTGCTTCGCTAAGCTGAAATAAAAGAAAATTCCGAGAGCGAAGCCCACACGCCTCACACAATCCGGCGTGTGTTCAGCCCCAGTGCCAGGAGGATGCTGCCCAATGCCAGCCTTCCCAGAGCAATTCCCTGTCATTCCCCATCCTTCCTTCCCCCTCTCGCAGCCCCCATCCTTCCCCCTCCGTCTCTCCCTCCCGCAGCAAATCATCTCTCCGTCAGAGCCAACAAATGGAAGCTCTTGCTTATAAACGAGGGCACAGCATTGACAATCCAGAGCGAGCAACTACAAAGAGTAAATAAAATCCTCAGGCTGCCTGAAAGAGGCTTTGTCCTCCGTGGACGCTCTGAGAATGGTTTCAGAAGGGCCCTTTCTCTGCCACCACATGAATGTTTACATCCCACCAGCAAGGGCCCTTGCTGCAGACAGAAAACGTGGAGCAGACAATGTGCACAGTCCTCCATGAAGGACATGCTGCAAAAAAAACAGGGTTTGAAAAATAACACAACAAATTTAAATTTCCCTTTTCTGAAATTCAGAACTGCGGAAGAGCTGTGGAGGAACACAGGGCAACAGGAGCCTAAACCCAGGGGTTGGTTTGTCTGCTATGACAGACAAAAGATATCCAAGATCCCAAAAAGCGTGAATTACACTCCAACACCTCGTGTTTCAATCTTTATTCATTAAATCATAGCTTGCATCTGAAACTCACTGTCAACCTGGTGGATCTAAGCCTCTTCTCCCACGCAGCAAACCAAAAGCCTTATGTTCCCAACTGGTAAACACCATGTCAGACAGAAACAGACGAGCCAAACTAGAATTTAAGCAGTGCTTAAACGGAAAAAGCCAGAAACCCCATCTGAGCACCGCTAACATCAGCATCTCCTGAAGCCAGCATCTTCCCAGTATCCTAGAGTCTAAATAAAGCACTTTTTAAAATCATGATGCTTACAAAGAGCACTTGAAGAGAGTCCCAAGGCTCCTCCAGCCCGGGGGGTGCCTGGTGTGTGTGGATTTACCACATGTCCCAAAGGCAGCGTGGATTTACCACATGTCCCAACAGTCTGCACCCATCATCTGGGACTTTATGGCTTTACCAAACACCTGGATGAGGACAGCAAGTGCCACACACCTGTAAACTCGAAAGCCTAGCAGCCTCTCCCTGCCAAGGCTCAAGAGAGGACTCACCCAATACACCGAGGAGTGACGCTGTAGGGCAAAGGCTCTAATTGCCCACCTCCCCTGCAGGACAGAGCTGCATTTTAATACACGCACGAATGATTTTTACCTGCCAAACTTCCAACCCCTGCAAGTCCCCATCTGCCAAAACCAGTTAGTCCGTTCCTCGGGAAGGACGGGGCGCTGCACCCACAGCCACGGGTGTGACACCCACGGCCACGGGCGTGACAGCCGCCACCTCAGCCGCGGAAACATCCGCCTATTGCTAAAGCGCGGAGCCTTGCGCAGGGCGGGACCGGGGTACGGGACTCCCCGCTTCGAGCCGAGCCTCCCGCATCACCCGCGCCCCCGGAGCGCCGCTCACCCAGAACGTGGTGGAGTAGGTGATGAGGGTGAGCTTGAGGCAGAGGTAGGAGAGCCGTCCACAGTACCGCGCCTGCTCCGGGTCCCCCGCCGCCATCCTCCCCTCC
>VZRN01000794.1:1373671-1422548 GCA_013397935.1 Dasyornis broadbenti | reverse complement strand
CGACGGGCGGGCCCGGGGGCGCCGCCGCTTCCGGCAGCGGGACCGGGGAGCGGCGCGCAGGGACAGCACCGGGGAAACGTGGGAACGGCTGTGGAGCTCCGGCTGCCGCTTCTGCTTTCGTCTTTCTCTTCTTTCTTCGCTTTTATTCCTTTCAATTCCCTCGGCAAAAGCCTGGCCGCTCGGTCGGGATTAGCCCCGCAGCTGCAGGCGTCAGGAGAGAGAGATCTGGCCGCTCCAACAGGCAGTGCTGCCGAAGCCCTGCGCGCATCTCCAAACCTCTGCCATCGCCATGAAAGCAGCCGGGACAAAGACACATCCATAGAAAGCTGCTGCATGGGCGCTCGGATTTTCGGTCGAGCATCCAAAAACATGGCCAAGTACAATCCCTACACCCTCCACCAGCACGAGGAAACATTACCACTGAGTTTACCTCCCATTGTAACACCCACACGATTGTTCATGCAAAGAGGGTCGCGTCCTGCCAATAACAGTTCACAGGCATATTGCACTGGCTATGTTTTGTGCCTACACCGATATTTATCCACGTCCCGCTGCTGTGACAGTGGGTCGGTGTTGGGTCTGACACAGCGATCATGAACTGCAAACGCCATTCATGCCTCCGAGATGAAATAAGCCCTTTCAAGCCCGCAATGCTGCACTCCTGTCCCACAAAGAGCTATTTTCCCCCGAGGGAAAAAAGTCTCATTCAAAGTGGCAGACAACTGTCACAGAGTTGGTTGTTTCATCCTGGCCTGGAACAGAGACAGATGGCATTGAAAATCAGTGTCTGGTGTCAGAGGAGATGAAGTGGGGCAGCATTTATCCTTAAGTTACCTAGCAAAGAGACTGAAAAACCTCTGAGCTGCATACAAGGACTGCGTAAACAGTCAGTCACACATCATTTCCTTAGGTCATACAATACACCAAAACCACGTTTATAAAGGCTAAAAAATATCCCCGGATAATTCTATTATAAAAAGCCCCATTGCTTTTGCATGCAGTGCTACCACATTCTGCTCCTGGGAAACAAATAATCCAGCCCAGGACACTCCCAGCAACAGAATAGCTCTTCACCTCTAACGTTTCTGACAGTAATACAATGCCTTGGAGCATTCATCCTCTAAAATATCAACTTCAGTTTTCAGAGAGATCTGCAAATATCCCTGACACTTAGCAATGGCATGCAGGTTGGAAATCCCATGTCATATAGTTGTTGGGAATTAGAGTCTGTCACATGTTCTTCATGTCTCATGGGCGTCATTCACATCCAAGAATGTTCCTGTCACTTAGGCATCTTCCTTGTTTGAGTCTTTACCTAAATTAATTGTTCTGGTTTGACTTCTTTAATGCCTTACCTTGTCATTTGTGCAGATTCCTGCACATAAAATTTCAGGCCACGTCCTGCTGGATGGGGAAGCTGAGTAAAGCAGTGTCTGTTTTCCTGTTATTTTCCCTCAGAACTGAGCCAGTGTACCAAAACAGGTTCTGTTATGAAACTGCATGAAAATAATTGACTAATTTCTTTCTTTTCCTGAATCCCAGACTTAGTCTATACAAATGGCAATATTTCTGGTGACAGTTATAGTTTAGCAGCAAACTGTGGTTAAAGTAAGATGTTATAAACTGCCTGAGGGTCTGTCATGGTTGCATTCTCTCCCCCCTCAGCCCTTTGCAGCACAGGGCTGCAGTTTTCCATCCAAGAGTCTGGCAGATCGTGCATTACAGCATCTGCTCCCGGGACCATCCAACAGCTCAACTAGCAGTGGTTTTGTTCTTATTAAGGATCAGTAACTTCCATGTTTCCTCACTCATCTCCAGGGGTTGTCCTAAAGACAGTCATCAAAAGCCATGGACTGCAGAGCATTTGACCCAGGGCTTTAGGAGCTCTGCAGAAAGGAAGTGAACCCTAGCTAGCCTTGCACCAAACCCTGTCAGAAAGACCCAAAGCTTTTCAGTGCTACCAGAGGCATTTTTGCTGCTTCCCTGCAGCCCATGTCTAGCTGATGGAGCTGCAGGCCAGCTGCACTTTGTCCCACTCAAGGTGGATGCTCATGGTCCTCATGTCCTGCTCTTGAAACTGTCCCCTGGACAAAGGGTCTTCCTCCTATAGCAGAGTCAAACTCGCAATACAGTTAAAGCTTCTACTGACTGTATTACCTGGTATTATGTTTCCAAAACACAAAACACCCCTAATTACTCTTCCTGACCTTGCAGACCTGCATCTTTTGTTTGCATCTCTCACCCTTTGCTCAGAGCTGGGACCGGTGACTCAGTGCGGTAACGTTTGGCCTTGACAATCCTGCCCATAATAAAAATAACAGTGAAACCAGCCAAACCCAAAGCCCCTGCTCTCAGGTAGTCCCTTTCTCTGGTATAACTCCAAAACCACTGGTGAGGCAGGTTTTACCCACAGTCTCAGGCAAATGCAGCTTCCTTGAGGAAACTGGAGCCTGCCTGTGTCAAAAATCGCCCCAGTTTTCAAGTCAAAAGGCTGATAGCACACACTAAATCATTGGCTGGGCTCCAGGATGATAACCTTGTCAATGCACAACCAGCAAACGAATAAAAGGTGTGGGTGTGGAGAAAGGAAAGCAAATCCGTCCCGACTCGTATGATGAAATGTTGGCCAAAGGGTGGCTGCTCTTCGATTATCACCTGAGTAACAGATCAGGGACTGGGGCAGATGGTTCAGAAGAAGGTTGCTAGGAAACCTGGGCACCTTGACCATCTTCAAAGTCAGCCGAGAGAGGTTACAGGTTCACCACTGAAGGGTCAATAAGTGCAGCCCTTTTTCTAAGCGTTTGCTTATGTTCTACTTTCCGTAACTGATAAAGCACTTCCATGCACTGCCCTCTAAACATATGGAGGTTTTTGCTCCTATTCTCCTTCAAATTTGCAGAGACTTGAGAGAGAATATTAAAAACAAATCTGAAGAACATTATTAGCTGTTGAATTCCTACTGCAAGTCATGAACAGCCCTCCTGGACTGTGTATGGAAAGTGGAAGGTCCATAAGGTGTTTAATGAGGTGTCAGTGTAAGACTTTGAAGAAGCGCCTGGAACAGCTTTGCAATGCATGTTAGAGATATGTACAAGTGTATTTTTTCAGTTTCTGGGTAGGGAAGTGAGTGGGATCACCTGCAGGGAAGTCTATTGTGAAGAGAAGGCGATATTACATGCAGGACTACAGGTCCTGATTTCTTAGTAAGCAACACTTGGGCAATATTGTTTCAGAGAAAACCTGCTTTAAAGAATTGATTACCTGATGGGTTAACTCATGCCTGCCTCCAAAAATTAATGAAGCAAGGAAAGATTCCAGGCTGAGCTGGTGCAAAGGATCCTGAACTGATAAATACTGCCCTGTTACAGGAGAGCCTGGCACAAAGCTGCAGCTCCAGCAGCTATGGGAGCTGGAAAACTACCGCCATCCCAGCACCACAGGTTCTTCTGAATCCTGAGGGCAAGTTTTCATACCTGAAACACTTTCAGCTTCCAGTAGAGCAGGCATGAGTCAGTGCCAAGTACTCTTGGAAATCTCAGCCTCAGTGTGTTGCTTATGTTTATGTCCTTTGCTTTAAAGCTGACACCGCACAAGAGCACTGTGCTCCGAGCAGAGTCAGGGGTTCTTCTTTCCTATGAGAATTCTAAATTTCTGCATGCATGAGGTCACCAAGTTCCTACAGCACACACTGGTGAATGAGATGCAGCCTTCCAAAAGGAAGGACCTTGCTAAACTGCATTGAATATAGTTTCTCTCTTGCTATGAGAGCTCACGGGAAGTCAGGCAGAGTCCTGAAAACACAAAGATTGCAGGACTGGTAAACTTGGCAAAGTAACTACCCTTGCATTTAATCCTGTAAAATCCTGATAGAGCAGCGTGGGCACTTCAGAGGTTATTCAAAACTAACTGAGGATGGCCGGGGGGAGCTTCACGTACCACTTTGCCACATTTCCTTTGGTGTCAAATTGGTTGTTTAGTTTTTCCCTGCAAGAGACTCCACCTCCTATCAAAGTCCTCTTAAAACCTGTAGAGATTTTATCCCAGTGCGACTCCTGCCTCGCGCTTAATAGTTACACAGGGAAAGAAGAGCAAATGCAGTCCCACTGCAGAAGATTCAAATACCTGGTCGTGCAGAAAACTGCTGCCCGAACGAAGAATTTCTACTTGAAGTGTTTTCTGGCTTCCATTTATGTTCTCTTGACCCTAAAAATAATCTAAAGGAAGACATCGCTTACCACTGGCCTGGAAAACACCTTTCTTTCCTTCCTTTTTTAGGAGAAAAAGAAACTCGAAGGAGAGAGTCGTTCTTTAGTTTTTGCTCTTTGAATGTAGGTTAAAATGCCAGGAGAAAAGGAGGAGGCCCTTGGCACCGCTCATCTCCTCCTGGAACTGCATTGCATCACTTGGAAAACAGGGCGAGAGGACATGAGACAGCTCAGCCCGATGTCTTTTTAACAGCACTTGGTTATATGCATGGAAATTCATACCACCAGCACCTACTGCAAGAAAATGAGCAGATGCCAGAAGATTTTCTTTTACACTTAGGAGAAATAAAAAGCCATGGGCGTCTTTTCTGTTTTTAACACGAGCAACGTTTCGCAGGCTGACTCCCTCGAGGACAGCGGTAACTGGACAGCAGTAACCCAGTTCACCCAGCCAGGATGGAGAATTGCTCTGTGGGCCATCACCTACTCCTTCATTGTTATCACATCCATCGTTGGCAATGTCACCATCATCTGGATTATTCTGGCACACAGGAGAATGAGGACCGCTACCAATTACTTCATCGTTAACTTGGCTCTTTCAGACCTGCTGATGTCTGCTTTCAACACCATCTTCAATTTTATCTACGCCAGTCACAATGTCTGGTATTTTGGGGAGGAATTCTGCAGGTTTCAGAACTGGTTCCCCATCACCGCAGTGTTTGTGAGCATTTACTCCATGACAGCTGTCGCTGCAGAGAGGTAAGAGGCAAATGGAGAAGATAAGGTCCAAAAAATTCCCCCATAAGTCATAAAAAAATCATTGTAATAATTTCTGCAATTGGCCTCCACTCTGTCAGGTGCCTTATCAGCAAAGTGGGAGGAGTGCCAGGCTGTGGGGTTTGATGCTAATTATGGCGTGATCTTCTGTTTTATCCCTGGTATGAATCACACCCAAATCTGCAATGAGTGGAAGTGGCTGGTATTTTGTTGTTCCCACATTGTTGATCATAAATTGTTTCCCAGTCATCCTGAAAACTTTTTTGTGGGTTCGGTGGGTTTTTTTGAACTATGAGAACGATATATCCAGAAAAAGGAGAATATGCTGCAGGCTGCTGAAACTATCAGCATCCCCAATCCTACTGTGAGTCCAGCAAACCACCAGAAACAATGGAAATTAGACCAGAAATGGCAGAGTCTGCTCCCCTGATTCACGAGAATGACTTATTCCAAGAGGGAGGGAAGTAATTTCCATAATTTTTTTTTTTTACTTCTGAGGTAATTTGGTATTTTCATAAAATTCACTTCTAACTGTCAAGTCACTTTTACTTGAGCTTTAATTTCTGGAGTCTGGCTGTGTTTACAGATCATTGTTAAATAGCATGAAGCTGTTTTCCTTTTTACTAGAAAGTGGCTAAAAGTCTGTGGGAATTTCCTCTCTTAAAGGCAATGCTCTGTGCAAGAAGCAGAGGAGGTTATTTCCCTTCTAGGCTCTCTACCCTCCTTCCTGTCTTCCCTCCATTACTTCCACTCTCCCTGCTGCAGCCTCACGGTGAAGGACTACCCTGGGGCAGCCTGACCCAGCATCCAGAAATACCGGCAGTCCTTTATCAAAGCCCTCCTGCTGACTTTGCCGTTTCCTTCAGGTTTCCTCTGTTCCTTATCAAGCCCCCGTATCCACACGGGCTGGAGCTCCCTCGGGAGGGGAGCCACGTCCCTCTGGAGCCATCTAAATAGTGCTGCTCCCTGAGTCACGAGGGTCATGTCCTTACTTCCCCCCACCCCTGCTCAAAGCTCAGGTCACCCCAGCACACCCAGGCTCAGGAAGCAATCACAGACCAATCATACCAGATAAACAGGCTAGGAGAGGAAAGAGGGCTTTTCCCCATGTGTAATTCCTGCTGAAACACATGCAGGAGCCAGGGACACGGCACAGTACAGGACAGCTCATAAGGACAGGGCTGAGGGACGTGTTTATCAGTCTGCAGTTGTCCAGATGAAAGCAAATCCCTATTTAGAATCAATGGCAGCTCACTTTTAGACTCAAATGTTCTTTTGCTGCTCCTGGCTGTAAATCAAGGGTTGTTGGTAACTGCTATTTTATACATGTGGTCTGCTAAAGAATATTATTTTTGAGAAGTCATTTCAGCCTGTTCTCAAGTCTTCCTACTCTTGTTCCTCGGGGATTTTTGGTGAAAGCACCTATACAGCCAAAATCCTTTCAGTCACATGGCATAGACCAGAAAGAAAACTTGGCACCTCGCTGCAAACCATATTTAGCTATTCTTTGCTTAGCCTTTAAATAGATCCTGACACGGTCTCCTGGAAACTCGACGCTTCCATTTATTGTTATGAGAACTCAGGTCCACTCCGGCTCCAATGTTTAACTTTGATAAAACAACATCTTTTGAAGTGGTTATACTGTAAAGAAGGACGCTAAAAAGTGACAACTCTAAATCATTTTTGTCTGCCATGGAGAAGTCCCTGGTGCTATTGCTCACTATTGTTGGGTTTGGGATCACTCAGTTTTCCCGTTTCAAGCTGCTCCATTACCAGAGCAGCTGTTTCCACTGCAGCGCTCGAGGCAGAAACGCAGTCTTATCAATCAGCTTGAGTTTCACACTCCAGTTAGCAAAGTCTCCTATGACCTGGTTGAGAAGTGCACAGGAGTGTCCAAAATACAGCTTGCTCTGTCTACATGGATGAGGACCAGGGAAAGGGTGCCAAGATTGTGGTCCCAGCATCTTGGGATGTCACAGGGGCATTGAGAGAGGGCACAAGCAGCAGCGGGGCAAAGGCAGTGCTGCCACACAGCGAGAGGAGACAGGAAATCTCAGTAGGTTTGGTAAATCTCCCAGCTTGTGGGAGCTTGCCTAAAATTACAGCTTACCTCAGGGGTGCACCCCTGGCAGGGTGGGAAATCCCCCACCCAGCAGCCGTGTAACACCTTCAATGTCTACAACACAGGCTGCTGTGACAGCACAGTGGCTGGCATCATTTATTCCTGGGACTTGCCATTCACTGAGGGCCACAGACCACAGTTTCAGGCACTTCTGTGAACAAATACTCTGGAGAATATTCACTGGTTGATTCCTCCCTGCCCAGACTCAAGAACTGCCTACGATGAGCTAAAGAAAAGCGAGGTGACATGAAAATTTTATAGCTAAATAAGGCTCTGCTGCTGTGCAGCCCTGGATTGCTCACTGTGCTGCCTGTCCTGCAGCAGTGGCTGGGCAGAGCTCCCTACCAACAGCCTGGCCAAGAGACGGCACAATTTGTCAGATTGTTGCTATGAAAACTAGGAGGCAATGGGCATTTCCCACTCCGTTTTGCCTTTGTAACAACCATGAGAAAGAATAGTGAAAGCATGACAAGAAATGCATAATTGATTATCTACTCGTTACAACATCGTGCATTTCCACACAGGGAACTTAAAACCAGAGAGTGCCCTGGGCCTGTGAGTAATCCAACAGTCAGATGTGCCGTGAGGGCTCTGAGCAGGTGTGGGATGGAAGGGTCAGCCCTTCCCCTCTGCTGCAAGCACAAGTACTCAGGCATTCACAGACAGAGGCAGATAGCACAAGTTATCCACAGCTGAAAATCAGTGGGGAAAAAATCAGGGTAAAGGATACCTAAGACCCCAGTCTGCTCTTGTGATAACAGGAAGCATCAGAGGTTGGCATAATTAGGAGGAAACAGCATACTTGGCTGGGTTTCTTTGGTAAGGCACTTGGAAAAGTAATTAAAGAGCGAGAATACTTTTTACGAGGGCATGGAGTGACAAGGCAAGGGGGAATGGCTTCACACAGACAGAGTGCAGGCTTAGATGGGATATTGGGAGAAATTGTTCCCCGTGAGGAAGGTGAGGCCCTGGCACAGGGTGTCCAGAGAAGCTGTGGCTGCCCCTGGATCCCTGGAAGTACCCAAGGCCAGGTTGGACAGGGCTATGGGCAATCTGGTCTAGTGGAAGGTGTCCCTGCCCGTGGTAGGGGGATTGGAACCAAGTAATCTTTAAGATCCCTTCCAACCCCAAACCATTCTGCGATTCTATGAAAAATTCCGTAAGGGGAATGCTTGCAAAGACTATATGCAGTAGACATAAAGGACTGCTTCCTCCTCACACCAGAACCATCCATCCGTGTGGATTTTATGTATCCTGCCCTAAGATTTGCAATCATTCTCTTCAGAAAGGATTTTGTTCCTAGTTGTTTATGACCTGGAACCTATCAAAATGTCTGTATTAGTAAAGTCTGCTATCCTGTCCTAGTGAGTTTTTACACTTGCTGCTTTTGTTGTATGGATTGCCAATGGAGCTGTAAAAGCATTACCTATTCCTTGCAGGTACGTGGCCATAATCCACCCCTTCAAGCCCAGACTCTCTGCTGGAAGCACCAGAGTCATCATCGGGATAATCTGGCTGGTGGCATTCGGGCTCGCCTTCCCGCAGTGCTTCTACGCCGAGATCATGATGGACAATGGAACGATGAAATGCATCGTGGTCTGGCCTGATGACGTTGGATCCAAGCACCAGCTGACGTAAGAGAAACGATAAAACTCCCAATTCAGGCAAAAGTGAACTAGGAAAATCATTTCATCTCCAAACTGTTGGCTATTGGGAGTGCTGGGAGGGAGAGCAGGGGAATTCGGGGCTGGAGCAGCCCATCTGAGCTCAGTTTAAGTCAGCTGTGGAAAAAGCTGCCAGGTCACCACAATTCAGGGTAATCCTGAACCTGCCATCCTCCCCTGCTTTGAAAACTGGTTATAAGATCTAGAAACTTTACATATGAGGCTCAGGGCATTTAAGAGAAACCAGTGTGAAAAGTCTCTAAATAAGCAATTAATCCTGGTTTCAAAGATTCTGGATTTTCTTCCTCCATCAGGCAGGAGCAAACTGGGTATCTCTAATGCTGAGAAGTCGTGCAATTAGTTAAAAATTATGCTTCTCTTGGGGGGGGGTGGGGGAGGAAAATAAAACCCAAGAGCAGCATGTTTCAAACATCCTAAGGTTTTATAGACTGATTTATCTGGGCACACATCTGCACTCCCGAAAGTTCCTAACCCTCACAGTGATTTCCTCCTGCTTGAAGGCAAGATTGTTCAAACAGATGAAACAAGCCATACCCTGCATTTAGGGGATCTGCTGTGATTACTCATTATTCAAAGCACGAGAAGCACGGAGCTGTTTGAAAAATTTATCAATCAAAACATATTTCTACAAAGTAGCAATAGAAGAACCGAGGAAAAGGAAAGATTCGATTAACAAAGTGGAAACAATTTTTCAAATCAAAACCCACGGTGAAGGCTTTTGCCCAGCTCCATGCAGGTGCGACATTTTCTCCTGCTCAGTTTTCTCTGGCAGACAGCTGGATGCCTCCTAAACTTAGTTATTACCAAACTATCTGATTTTCACACTAATATATGCCAAGTTCCACGAGCTTCATAAATTTTGGCCGAGCTGCAGCATATTGAGCCAGTGGTTGCCAGTTGTTCCCAGCTGAGCAAAATCAGGCTCAAACCTCTCATGATGGGTGATGCTGCTCCTGGGGCTCCTTGTTGGTACCCCTTGGCACATGCTGGGGAACAGAGTGTGCCAGGCTCTTGTCGATTAAGGAGGAAGGAGAACAGATAGCCATTAATAGATGAGTCACTGATGAGTATCTCATTCAGATGAAAAGTGTGAGGTTTGCTTCTCCCACATCCATGGCATGGAAAAGATTCAAATTAGTTCCCCAGCATGCTGCCAAAATCCCTGCGGGCTGGGAAGGCTGGTCCTGAACGTAGCAAATAGCAGGGCAGATTCTTTCAGGCACCTCCAGCTGAAGAGCAGCAGCTCCTGACCACAATACATCCCTCACTAGCTCACTTTCCCTGAACAGCCTCAGATCTGCAGGTTTTGGTATCTCTCGTAGAAAGGAAATTGGAAATATCGCTCCCCAGAAATCATACTGAGCGATGGATTTGCTGGAATAGATGCCTGCAATACAGACCATGGAGAAAAAGCCATGTACAGCCATTCATATGTTAGTCCAAATTACAATGAAAAGAAATACTAAGAAACCCAAAGAAAAAGAACAAAAAAAATGAGAAGTGCGTTCCTGCATTGACTGTGGGTCCTCTGAATCCTTTGCAGTTAAGTAAAACCAGTTTTCAAGATTTCTAGACTTCAGAACAAAGAAAAATCCTTTTCTGCAGGAAAAGCTTGTATAATTATGATACAAACAAGTAAAAAAATTAACAATAATTTAAAAAACCCCCAAACAATGCACCACTGTGCCTGCTGGTGCCTGAGAAGTATTGGATATAAAGGGACAGAATCCACAGAAGTTTAACCAGAGTAAAGAACCTTTACCATAGTGGATTTTTTTTTTCTGGTGACAGGTTAATTTTGCAGCAAAGTAGTAAAGCTACAAGACTAGAAGTTTCTCTTTACATGTGCTCAAGCCTAGGTTCCCATCCTCCCTTCCTCCTCCCAGGATAGGAACCCTAAAAGGGCTTTGCTGCACTCCACACACAGCATTAGACCTTCAAAAGAGGCACCGCTTCGAGGACAACAGGAAAAAGTGGAACAGAGGCAGGGACAAACCCGCCATGTTTCACAAATATAATATTTTTCTTTATGCAGCCACCCCAAGGAGCAAACACCACTGTGGGCCCCAACTCCCATTTCGACAGCATTCTGCAAAGCAGCAGCCCCCCTCACTAATGTGAGGAGTAACCCCAGAGCCTTGTCAGACTGAGAAAGACCATTTGCACCCACACAGCCTTTTGGGGTCACTGCCAGCAGCATGTGCCAGAGCCCTCCTGCCTAATCCTAGTTTTCACACTGTTTATGTTAATTTGACAGCTGCTGTAACCCAGTGAGCAGGTTGTTCCCTTCCCATAAATGGTGGTTGCTTAAACTAATCAGTCCGCAGCATGAGGGAGCCAGCAGAAGTTTGTGGGGTGACACGGAGAACTAGAAATGGCTGAGGTAAAATACAGCCGAAGGAGACGCCGGTGCTTTCAGCTGGAGCAGTAACAGAGTAGCCTGTCGGTGATACATTAACTGTGTGTGCTCACACAAATGAAAACAGCCAGCCACACAAATACGGGCAACATCACTTCCTCACTATCTGCCTCTTTGTACATCCTCTGAGCAGCCAGATACCTTCTGCAGTCTCTGATCCAGCCTTTTTCCCACTACTGCATTCATCAAGTTACTCCATAGTTGTTTTTTACTATTCCTTTACTATACCTGTGATTTAAGGGCTTATGCTTTCACAGCCATCTCTCTCTCTCTCTCCTGACTGCACTGGGATAGCAAAGCTCAGCACAGGTGGCCATGGACTCTCTGGTAAAAGATAAATGATGTTACTCTGTGTTGAAAGAGCAGTGAATCCAGCCCACAGATTCCTCATCACATCACAAGAGAGACGAACTTTCGCTGTTTACAGAAGTCCCTGTAACAATTACAGGCAAAAATTCTGCTTTGTGATTTTGCTAATGGGAGCCAGCATACATGTCCAAAAGACAGTTTCTGAAAGAGCCCTCCAAGAGCCATACTGACTGTGAAAAACTGCTTGTTCTTCTCTTTCAGGTATCACATTGCCGTGATTGTGTTGATTTATTTACTGCCTTTAATGGTGATGTTTGTTGCATACAGCATTATAGGAATTACTCTGTGGAGCAGCGCAGCTCCAGGCAACCACCTTAACAGAGTCCACTACGAACAACAAGTTAATGCCAAAAAAAAGGTCAGAAGTGAAACTTAAATATAATTACTCCCAGCACACCAATCCTGCTGGCTCCAGTTCCAAAATGGAGCTTGTGTTTGATACAAAATCTTGTGGCATTGGGCAAGAAAAGTTAACAAAATATTTTGGGTATGGGGTAAATGGCATCACGCAGCAAGTTTGGAAAAAATGGTGATTGCATGCACCAGCCAGCCTTCAAGGAAGACAGACTCTCAGAGGAAACCAGTTGCCAGCAGCCCTTAGAGAGTAAAGCCTGCTGTCCAGTGAATCCACACATAGCAGGATAAATCAGGGTAAAACCCTGGACAGAGTGGAGCAGTTTCAGTGTAACAGCAGGGATCTCGTTTCCATGCTACATTCTCTCTAATGTAGCCACAAGCAGCTCCTCTGCAGATTCCACTCAGTGCACCAGGAAACATTGGCTTTGCTCCGTCCCTGTTCCCAACCCGGGGCACTCCCTCCCTGTTCCCAGTTTTCATCACCAGGGCTGGTTTCTTTGCCATAGCAATCCAGGTCTACATTCCATACACTGCACTTCGGGAGGGCAAACCGGACTCAAATGAAACCAGCCCTTTCCACGGCCCCAGCAAGCTCAATTACTCAGAGCCCAGGAATAATCCCTTGGTTTTGTTTTCCTAGTTTGTGAAGACAATGGTGGTAGTGGTGATCATTTTTGCTGTCTGCTGGCTGCCCTATCACATATACTTCATCCTGGGGAGCTTCAAGGAAGATATCTACCAGCAGAAGTACATTCAGCAGGTGTATCTCGCAGTCTTCCTCCTTGCCATGAGCTCAACAATGTACAACCCCATCATATACTGCTGCCTGAACCAGAGGTGAGTAGCGTGCACATGTGTGCGCAAACTAAAATCTCAGCCTGAAAAAATGTAAATCTCTGGAGGTGGGAACAGCCGTGGTTTTCAACTGCAGACCATAGGTGGAGTAGACAACTTCATTTACCCTATGCTAATAACATGAGATGGGATACACTCTAAGTGAGATTTTGACTCAGCCTTTAAAATTTTCTGTCTCCGAATAAAGCACAGACAGTAGGCATAGGATCAGCACAGCCACATTTGCACCCATTTCCACATGCAGACCATCCTGTTTCCAAGGGAGGAATCTGTAATCCCTGCAATGCATCTGCTGAGCTAATGCTGGGCTGGCTCAGCCACCTGCTCCTCCCAGACCACCCCCCCCCCCAAGCACAGCCCTGAGCCCCCCACGCAGTCCTGGGCTCAGCCCCATGGGAAGCAGGAGCAGCCCACGGGTGACCTGTGAAGGTCTCATCGGGACATGTCACCATGAGGGAGCAGCGGGGGGAGCACAACCCCAGCGGGCCAAGAGATGTCTCCCTTGCTCTGCGCTTAGAGCAGGCTGCAGGATGCAGAGCGCAGGGAACTGCTCTGGTTGCCCTGAGGATCTCCGTGCCAAATCCTGCATCCATAACCCCCACCTCTCTTCAGCCTCGCTGTACGTAGCAAGCTCCAAGGATAATAAATGGTTATCAGCACAACACCTGTGCAGTTTCACTGGGACTCCACCAGCCAAATGTTTAACTCCAGAGTGATCCTTTGAGCATTTCCAAGAGCATCCTGCCTGTGAGCTCGCAAAAGGAGACAGTTTGCAGCCCATTTACCCAAACTTCATTTAACATGAAACATGTCCTCCCCCTCCTCTCAGAAAGCAGACAGCTTCCTTATTTAATTATTCATAGTTTTTTAAAAAGCTCCTAGTGGGTAAACACATGCATTTTCCTCAGATGCTCTGTGCCTCACAAATGCTGTTACCAGCATGGTCAGTGCCGTCCACTGAGCACATCAAACAACCTGCCATTTCACTGATGTTATATGTTTACTTAAAATACAAGGAAATCTGATCATAAACTCCTATTACACCTCCCTCCATGGTTTTATGCATTTAGCTCTTCACCTTACTCCTTTGATTTTAGCCGATTTTTTTTTTTTTTTAATGGTCATTCACAGTAGAATCAAGTCACAAGTTCTCTGTGCAATTAAAAAGATAATTTCACCATTTAGTTTATTTTCTCACTTTCACAGGTTTCGTTCCGGCTTCAAGCTAGCCTTCCGGTGGTGTCCGTGCATAAAAGCAACAGAAAAAGACAAACTTAAACTTATGGCCCCATCTCTCTACCAGACAACCCACAGGAAAACAAGAACAACAAGTTTCAACACAGAAACTCAGCTGAATGAGAAAGAGAAGACATCATTTACCCTCACCAGATTAACACTTTAATTTCCTGCTCCTGGTTCTGGCTCTATCCCAATACACCATGTGAAGGCAGCAGGTCTGTAGAAGCCTGAGGCAGGTCTTTTTTTCTGGAGCAACTGTTTCCTACAGGACTTCTTTAGATGCCATCAGCTTTGAAGGCAGTGTGTTGGTAACACTTATATTCATGTAGGTCCAAATATCACCCAGCTATGGATACAAGTTTCACCCTCCCTTACATCAACAACTGCAATACAGAACAGACATCATGCCCAGGAGGTCAAAAATCCAGCAGAGCAGATCAGAGGCAGTGCCAATCAATGGAATACAAGTTTTTCTCTTCTACATTGTGATCTCCTGATTTCTGTTCCACCAAGACACTTAAATTCAGAAAAGAGGTGATGGAGCAGAAAGCCTGGGGCTCATGTGGCCCAGCTGGGATAGGCCCCAGGGGCTTTGTGGGCAGCTAAGTCCCACGGCTCAGCAGCCCCAAGGCAGATAACACTGTGGACCAAAGCTTGTTTACAACGAAGGCAAACAGTAACACATCCAGACTGGAAAAACCAGCCTGCCCTCAAAATTTTCTGAATTCTGGGATTTTCATGCCTGCAATTTCACCAGCAGAAACAGTTCCTTAAGACGTTGTGATTGCATGGATTTCTATAACCTTTCTGTAACCTTGTCCCAAAACACGATGTCATGTTCCTATTAAACTATGCTCAAGGGATTCCTCCTTCACATTCATTGTGATGCCTAATTTGGAGAGCAAGGCTCTCAGAAGAGTCAGTAACCAAGGATGCCCACTGGCTTGGTCAGGGCTCATGAATCCAATCAGAATCCACCTCCTTTACCTCTTTTTAGTCCTAACAGCAGTGGCCCATCACTGTCTTTTCCCAGATAATCCCTTCACCTTCCCTTTCCAGACTTACCCCATATTTATCCTCACTGCTCTTCCCAGATATGAAAATAAAGGCTGAAATATGTCATCTTCCCAGCCTGAGGTACTATGTGCAGGCATGCAAAACAGGAGAAGCTGAAATAGAAACATTATATAAAAGTAATACAGCATTTAATAGTGGTGTGATAAGTTAGCATCTCACAATCACCTTCCCTTCTCATGACAGGTTTGTAAATAATATCACAGAGCCATACCTTAGCAATTAAAAAGCTCCTGTAATGTTGACAAGATCCAGTTATTTGAAATATTCTCCTTTGCTCTGTGAAAGTAAAACTACCAAGTGCTGCTAGGCTTAAATTCTGCAGTAAATCCAGAGAACAGGTTCATGGCTTGAACTGAGAGTGTACTCAGGGATATGATTTTCCCAAGCCTGTTTCAATACGGGAACCAGATATATCTTCCTTCTCCACCTCCCTGGCTCTGTGGAGAACAAGTATGTTATGCAACAAACTTGACCCACTAACAGGACAAGAGGGCACAGGCCTCTCTGAAAAAGTTCATTATTTTAAATCATTCCAGTAGGTAGTTTCTAGTCCAGATGTTACCTGGCCAGTCCTCCCCCGGCCAGCCTGCTCTTCCCATGACTGCACTGCTGGCACGTGCACAGAGCAGAGGGAGAGCAGCAAGAGACATTTTTGGACAGCCATGACCAACTCATTCTGCCAAAGGGATTGAAAACCATTTGGGAGGGATACTCTGCTAGGCAGACATCTCTGGGACCAGGCTAGACATGGCAAAGACTCCTGCTCTGAGGCACTGAAGGACACGTACACACAGAATTCACTATTTGATAATCACGAGCTGTACCCCCCCGTCCAGCTGGTGTGGTTCTAAGAACTTTAAACTGCAGCTTTCTAATGCAGAACTTTTTAGACCAAACAGGCCTATCTTGAACATCCCACATTCCCCTCCATCTTGCTTCACACCTGAACAGCCAGCCAGAGCCTATTCCAGATGCCCCAGTGTCACACATGTGCTGCCAGCACAGTCCCTGACTGGCACTGAAGTTTTCTGACAGCTAAAGGCATCTCTTTCTCTTGTTTGGAACAGAAAGCAAAGGATGATTTTTTCAGGTTGCAAAAGGAATTCTCCGTGTCCTGGCAGACTCACAGTGCAGATCATGAGGTCTCATCCCATGGGAACAGCAACAGTTAAGGAAGCAGAGATGCTCCAAGCCCTTGTTATACTGGAAGAAAAGGCAGCCCAAGGCAGGCTACATTATTCCTCTGATATGAGGTAACAGGAACACCATGCTCCACAGTAAATACATACAATTCTTCATATAGATGCAATTCTTAATATAGACAGGATTAAATACCACACAGCAGTAAAGACATCCAGGTCAGCAATAAATCCCTCCTCTGCATGTTTACTCGTGCTCCAAGCAGCAAAGCAGTCCCTGCAGTCAGTAAAGAAAAACACTTGAAGAATCTCATTTTTTATGGCAAAGGAATGAACAAAAAGCACAGAACGGGGTTCAGAAGTTCAGAAACACTTTATTTTGCCTTCTGCTATTTTCTTAAGAAAACAAAACAAAACAAGGTCTGCTTGTTTTAAAACCCATTCAAAAGGCTTCTGAGAGAACCCCAGAGGTGTAAGGAGCAGATGACATTACAACAGTGGTATGCAAATGGTCTTTTCCCCAGGAAATATAAGATTTTTGTGTTCATATTGCAGTAATTACAGCTTAACAGTTAAGAGGACTGTGATTTTATTCACCAAGCCTAAAAGCTTTAAGACATCTCAGTCATTGCTTGGGTAACATTGGAGACATTTCTTCAGACAGTTATAGCTTGTGATTCACTTGGAACAGTTTCCTAGGGGTAAGAAGTAATCTGGAAATGAAAATCCCACCAGGTCTCCCTTTGGAAAAGAACTGCTGTGTCTTATCAAGTACATCAACTATGGTCCACGGTAGGAAAAGTTGCACTGTTAGAAACACAAACTCACTCCCTATTTGTTATGAGCTGGATCCAATAAACAAAACGACCTATGCCAGCATCTCCAAAATTCACAGTCACCCTGAGACCAAGTTTAACTTCCACTTCTTGTTCACCCTCTATCCTGCACTGAGCCTGGCCCTCAGATGCCAAAGAGCTCCAAACCCAGGTCCCCAGGCACGGCTCACACCACCCCTACAGCACTGCCGATGGCAGGCACAAGATTTGCAAACCTTCAAGCAATTCAAATGCAACGTGTCCCCTGTGCCCAAAAAGCTTCTCACCTTTTTCTGTCTCCTGTTTGGGGTTATAGCTGCACATCAAGGCTGTCAGAGACTATTCAAGCTGTAACATAAAATGCATTATTGGAGAAGCACAGCTTTAGTGTATGCAAAAGGGGCTTTCATGTACAACAACTCCAACACAGGCTGTGCCAAGCAGTGGTGTATGAGCACCTGACACCGGGATCCTGCAAACGTTAACTCTATGCACACAGGGAGCTCACGGATGTATTGTATCCATCACAAGCCTAATGTAACCACACCGCCCTTGGTGCAGCGCCCCGAGGCGTTCCTGCACTGCAGATCCCCCTGCACAAGACAGGGCATGAGGTGCACCTGGACAAGCCACACAGCCCCTAAGATTTGGGCGTTGTCAGCGCTGTGCCTCTGCTGAACTACATTAGGAAACACGAGGCATGGGGACCTGTGTGAATCTGACCCCGAATGTCCGGGAATAAAAACACACACACAAAACACAGGCACCACTGGGATTAGGTTGCAGCTCTCCCTACACAATAGCTCTTCCCAAAGCACTAAGCCACCAGCCAACAGCACCTCTTCCAGAAAGAACCACTAAACACCAGTTAACGCACATCAAAAAAGTTTAATATTTTCACAAGTATCACGTAACACTAGTACCAGAGCTACTAGTGCGCAAAGTAAAAAGACCCTCTACCTTTGCAAAACCAGTTAGGCATGCAATTTTTCAGGTAGACACACACTTAAAGCTGCAATGACTGTTTGTGACTCACAGGTTACTTTACAACATTCACTCACAGTGCACCATAATGCATATTGAAATGTTATCGATAGGTAGGGCAATCCAAATCTTAGGGGAGTGGAATGAGAACAAAGAAGAGTAGCCTGCAAATTTCCATCTACTTTCTGCAGGAAAAGGCAGCAGGGAAAACCGTGCGGACATCTCAGATCCATTTTTGGTAGAAGAGTGGGAATTAAGGACTACTGTGTGGTCTCCCTCTTTGCAGAAAGTGGTGTGACTTGCAAGTGTTACTCGACATGTACCTTCCTAACTGCTCCTCAATTTAAGTGATGCAACTGGTACGCAAATATAATAATGGCATCGACTGGACAGAGGACAGGGTACACTACGTGTAAATGATCTTCGCTGTTGCTTTCGTCCTTGGAATAAGCTGCACCCAATTTTGGCTTTGTGGGTCATTTACGCACCCAGGTCCTCAAAAGCAAGATAAAAACACAACCCTCCTCTTCCTTTCTGCGCACTAACTCTGGCTGAGTGTTTGTGTTCTGAGTGATGGCTGAACAGCATTAAAGATTAAAGCTCTGTGTGGAAGCAAATACCCATTTAAGGCGAGAGACGGAAGTAGGCGCATCCGAGGGACGTGGTCGAGCTGCAGGTTCGGTGGAAGGGCAGCTGCGGTGCCCTGACCCGGACTAACAAGAAGAGATAGGAAATATTTGTATAAGAACCCTTAAACAGAAGTATACAGCACAGCCGTGTAGGGACCATAGATCTACCAATTTCGTGGGTCTGGAGATTTGGATTACCCCCAACACCAACCACTTTGTTTTACTCTTCAGGGATTTCTTGCCGAAACATGATAGATTTCGCCCAGTAATACAACACTACTCACAGAAGCAATGGGGAATACCAGAGGAACCAGATCTGTGGGACAAGGGCATTTACTTTCACCATGACAAAAGAGGCATCAAGGAAGCGAGTAAGTCGTGGTGTCAAGTCCCACTATAGAGTTACGTGCGTGCACAGTGCCGACACACCATAATGTTTTCAACAATCGCTTTAGACGAAACAACAGCAGGTAGATATGCAGGAGGGAACTGTTGCTTCCCCTTCACTTAAAAGCATCAACACCCAGGTCTGGTGGTCAGCGTGCTGGCAGTGCACTTAACAGGGATGCTGCAAAGAACACGTTTGGTACGATGCAACGGTAGCTCTCAATGCACATCACTTGGGGGCAATTTCGTCTCAGACAACAACTGATTTTTGACAACTGCAGAAATTATAGACTGTTTTTTTCCATGACCTACAGATGGGGAAGGTACCAACAAGGTGAGTAAGAAACATGCAGATTGGGGTCCAGAAACAGGAGATATTATTAACAGCACACATTCTATCTTGTATCCTATTTTTTTACGTCATTAGTTGTAATTTTTTTTTTCCCCTGATAAAGCAGTGAGTTCTGGGCTTTTACCAGTTCTGACTATGCAGTCGCTGCTTTATGTGAAACAAGACAGAATTGGGGCCAGGATTGTGGAGTTCAGTTCTGCTCAGCCTCACGAAGCCTGCATCCCACCGCTGTGATGAGCGCTGCCCCTTTCCCGCTGCCGTCCTCCGACAGCAGGAAGGTCACATCGCAGTTGGGTGCCAGGTCTTTGACTGTTTGGTGCATGATCCTCGAAAAGCTGTGAAAGGAAAGAAGAACAGTGGGTCAGGAAGGTCCCACAGCACCTGTGGAGTGAAGCACAGCTATGGGCATTTGCACTGCACCTCCTTTCACCAGGGTAAGAACTAAAATTCTGGAATCTAGAGTGGATGTGAAGCCTGGGAGCGGTAGGACTTAATGGAAAAAAGCACTTGCATCCCAGCCCTGCCTCTCTGTCTGTGTGAGGTTAACTGGGATCACTAATACCACAGCAAAGGGAAAAGAATAGGTCACCTAAGTCATCTCCCCTTCCCACCTATCCATGTACACCAGAGGTGGGAACTAGTCCTCTTCTCCTGCTCCAAGCTCTTTTAGACTCCTGCCCTCACCTGCATTGCTCTGCAGCAGCTCGTCTTTGCTGGACACTGAACAGAAACATCCTCCAAAGAGGCACCAGGCATTTCAGCACTGCTCTGTCATTGCCAGTCCAGAGCCAAGAGATCCTTCCCTTGCTACACAGCTTCCAATTCACTCAGCAAGCTTCAGTTGTTGCCTTCAGTTTGTCAACACCCCAAGAATCTTTCACAAGTCATTCTTGATCCCCTTATTGCCCTTAAAAAGCCCTGAAACCCCTGATTAAGAACTTTTCTGCCTGGCTCTTATCCCAGCAAGAAAGAGAGTTTGATGTGTCAAGAGCAAGGACGTACATGCAACGTGCTACAGGCAAACAAATGCTGAGAAGGCAAATACTCACTGTGGGTGTAGTTTGTACAGAGTGCCATCCACACCAACTGTTATCTCCAGGCGCTCTAACCCTCTGTTCTCCCTAATTTTATCTACAATGGCAGCCATTCCAGCGCCACACAACTGAGCTGCTCGCCTCGACACTGCTCCGCAGACAGTCTTGACAATGATACTGTCATCACAGGTGCTGTTGAGCCCCAGCTGCTGGAGGATGGTTCGCACCTGCAGCAAGGCTAACCTGTCACTGCAAGAGGAAAACACGGTGTTAGAGGTTTCCCTCAGACAATTCAGTGCCACAAACCCCACTACACTGATGGCTGCATCCATGCACCCACACCAGGCAGCAGCCTCTGCTGACAGCACAAGTGACCTCGGGGAATGCAAATTCATTCATCCCAGCACCGTGCTGCAGTGCAAGAGAGGGGTGCAAGCAGCAAGTGAGGCTCCAAATCAAGCTCTGCATTGCCTCCCTTTCTCTTTTCTTACCATGGGGCATTCCAGGAAAATATTTTTAACAATGGCTTTGGGGTTTTTCCCCCCGTGAAGCCTCAGAGATTGCTTTAAAATACAGAGTCCGAGCAATAAAAGCACAAAAACACCCAGTAAGCAGTGTTCACTCAGCTAGTGTTCATTCAATTCCACAATTGCAGCTAAACACACACAAGGGGCCCAGAAAAATGGCTTGATTTCCAAACAAGGAAATAAAATGATTGAGGGAATCTTAGACAGCCTTTCCCAGGGTTTAGAAGTAAGCATTGCTAGAAATTCAGTTCATGTTATGAAGAATCCTTCTGCACACACAGAGGCTTTTACTGAAACCAAAATCATTTCTAGAGAAGCAAGCAATGCTCTCCAGCTGCCCCTCCCTCCCCTCCAGCAGTGTCATCAGACGAGCATTACCACACTATTTCACTCTAAGCAGCCTCCCCTGCAGTGCTCTTACCTCTCAATCTGAGAAAGGAACTTGGTTTCAAAGATATGTCTGGTCTTCAGCGTCTCTGAAATCTGGCCTCGGAACAGGAAACCCCGTTTGGTGAAGTCAATCAAAATATTGCGGACTATTTCCCCTAGGTACATCCCGCTGATCATTTTCTCATACCTGCAAGGAAAGACAGCAGTCCAGCTCAGAGGGAACCTGCCCACATTTGCAAAGGCAGCATCACGGGTGTGTTATCAGCCAGATGTCCTGCCCACACACATTGGGGATGTGAAATACACAACCCAATTTACAACCCAATGGCCCACAGAGTAGCCATTTACTAGAAAGGCTAAGCAAGAAAAAGCACGAAGAATCGGTGGGAAGCATCATAAGCCCATCTACAGACGCTATTTTTCCTCAATACCATGTTCCCCTGGCCAGGCAAGTTAATGATGGCTGGTATTTCTCCCAGAGAAAAGAAATGAAAACCGGAGAGCAGAACAGTGCTGAGATGAAAGGTGCATTACCCATGCATGCCTCAGTGACAACCCTGAGTGGACCCCAAGGAAAACTTTTCTCCGCAACATTTGGGACCCCTCTTGGAGCACGGGGCTGAGGCCTTCCAATATAACTCCATGCAGCAAAATTACACGGAAACCACAAGGTACAATAACTGAATACAGTGTTTTTAAGGGGGTCCTGTGCTGCAAAACCAACCCTGTGCAAGACAAGGATGGGAAAAGGTATGTCCAGCATGTTCTTGCATGGCAGGACTACTGACCTGCAAGTTGGCAAGCTGGTAAACCAGGGTTGGTTTTTGCTCTTCAGTTAATTCCAGCCCCTGGTTTCCAGCAGGAAACCAGCAGTCCCAAAACCATAGGGAGGAACCAACCTGTCTTGAAACCCTCTCACCCCACAAGTTGCCTCCAGGCTAGAGAAAGGGAATACCTTCCCGTAGACCTCTTTCTAGCACAGGACAAGGAGTGGCCCAGGAGCAACGCTTGGCACCAGTACAGGCAGCCCTGCATGGAGGACAGGAACCTGCCTCCCCCTCCAGCATCATTCAGGTTTGAATGGAGCATTTGGGGTCTGTGAGTTGTGTCTTTACCAACAAGAACTGAACAGTTCCATTTCTTGAGAAGGGCATTCGGCGATGCATCCTTTATTTCACCTCCTGAAGCACTACAGCAGGGTTTGTGCCCTGGATTGCGCAGAGCTCAGTGCGCCATCCCGCTGGAAGCAGGCCACACAGTCCATTTAATACCGTGAACTCTCTCAGGCTTGTACCCAGCAAGTGTCCTCCCTCTTGAGTGCCTAACTATCTCTGGAATAAATTATTTCCCCTGGCAGTCTCCACTACTGCCTTTGGCTGCTTACTCCATGCCAAATCTGCTGCTGCAACAGGCTCGCTCTGCATCTGCCTCTCTGGGTCTGTTTGAGCCTCAGCTTCTAAAGAGCTTCCCACAGGACTTGCCAACTTGTCTGTATTCCTCAGGTTTTTGTGGGCAGATTTACTCTAGTCACAAAATCTTTTTAAAAGCTCTTGGCATCAAAGCACTGCTGCAAAGAAATTATGAAAATTGTAGTCCTAACATGAAACAGCCTCAGCCCAGTTTTATCAATGCTGGGTTCACCTCCTTGTCAGCCTTTTCTTGACGGGGACAGGGAAGCACTTGCCCAAATGAAAGCTGAGCCCCAGAAAGGGGACCAAATGCCAGGAGCATGAAAGGCAGGTCCTCTAACATGACCTATTTCATCTAGAAAATTGCCTGAAATAAGAGCTGGCTGCAACTGCGAGAGAGCTCCTGACTGCTTTACAGTGAGCAGTTCCAAGCTTTAACCATGCTGGCTGGTGTAAGTTCAGGATTTCTAGAGGTACAGTCCGCTACAAAGAGAGTTCAGCTAAAAGAGATTAACCTGAGAACAAGAGCAAAAAAATGACCAGCTGTCTTATCCCCCCTCAGTACAGCACAGGATGAGAAAAAGGATCTCTTCATAATTTCAACACTTTTGAAATCCTCACCAAAAGGCCTTACTGTAGTCCCATGGCAGCAAATCAGTCACAGAAAAGCAGCGACCAGGAAATGCACGGAAAGGGGAGATCCCACAGGATAACAGGACTGCAGTCATTTTCCGCTCTTAACCTCTCCTTTCTCAACTGGGAGAAATCCAGCTCTATCTTAAAAGCACTTAAGGCAGCCTGGCTCATACACACAGCACACCATTTATCCTGCAGTACCTTTGCTTTCCAGCATTCAGTGAAAAGTCATCAACTGCTTTGTCATATATTGTCCTGATGTCGTCCAGGCAGCCGTTATCCCCAAACGCTCCCCACTCCGTGTTCACACACATCCGCCCTTGCTCACCATCCACCATCTCTATGTTTCTCATCTCTTCCATGTAACAGGCATTGCTGCCCGTTCCTGAAAGAAATAAACACTGAAGTTACTCTTTGGTTGGAACAAAACAACACAAGAACCAGCACCACAGCCCTGACAAACTTCCTGGGGGACCGTGAATGTGTTTTTTCTGAAAGAAGTAGTTGAATCATCATTTGAAACATGAGGAAAAAAACCCAGACCCCCACTCTGTAACAATCCTAAACTGAAGGAGAACATTACTCCTGTGGTGCATTGCTCAGGATGGCTCAGAGAGGAAGCTCAGCCAGGCCAGATGGGCTGAAGGTTCAATGCTGCCAGAAGGAAGAGCAGGGCAGCACTTCCAGCATACAAAACCTCATGTACTTCTGATCTCAAAACTGTAGCAAGCAGCCAGCTGGATTTTGCAGTTGGGAACCACCTTCCACAAAGCCCACGGACCCACAAAATTCAGGGGAAAATGTACTGAACTGAAAACCTCAGCAAGTTCTGAGGCAGCAGGGACTTTACCAGCTGATTGCTTGGAGGTTTTTTCTGATTTAAATTGCTTATTTTCTCTGTCAGGAAGGTTACTTCCATGTTGAAATGATGTCATATCTGATTCTTCTTAAAGGGGATCCTAAGAAGTGTGGCAAAGTGCTCCATGAACACAGAGGTCTTAGGGAGCAAAGCTTTATTAGCAAAGAGAGGCAGCTTTAGCTGCTACCCAGAGCAAGAGTTCTCTTGAAGTTACTTAACAAATGCTCATTTAATCCTGCATCCCAGATTCTGCACTAGTTGCATCAGCAAGTCTGTTTTCCTTTGCCCTTTTTTTAGGGAATTATATCAATACAGTCTGAGCTAAAATAGATCCTCCCACAGTACTCCCCTGCTGCAGGAGAGCTGAGCCACAGCACAGGGTTTGGCGGGTGGAATGTCTGGGTTTGCAGACTGAGAGCCAGGTTTACAGGACCAAACCAGACCAAATCCAACTGTGGATTGCCACCAGTGTTCAACCTCCCTCAGGGGCAATCAGCCTGGCCCAGGCAATCCAGGCAGGGCAGAGGGAGCTGTCAGAGCCCTAGGGCTTTCATTCCCATTATCCCAGAGGTACCCAGGCCACCTCTGACCCGCTGCTCTGCACACAGACACACTAGCTGCAGAGGATATTGGGCAGGGCTGCAGCAGAAGGTCCCCAGGGGATGTTCTCAGCACCCCAAGGACACACCGTCCTTCCTGTAGGGAACTCTGGTTCCTGAAAACACGCCACCAATGGAGCTGCACAGACACGGCTTCCTACCCACACTGCACTGTGCTGACTCATTCTGGACATTTTCCAACTGTCTGGAGGAGAAATTGGTGGCGTTTTATTTCCCTACAAGCCACCTCGCAACTGAAAGCATTCCTAAAGCTTGCAGGTGCCTTGTCCCCTTCTCTCCCACAGAGAACTCATTCCTCTGGAGAGCTCTGGGAATTCACACCACCCCATGACTCAGGCTCCCCAAGCGTGGCATTTGCAAAGGCATCAGCAGTCGCCTTTGGAATTACCTCAGCTGTCTCACTGCTGGGAAGGGAGCTACCAGTCGCTGCACTCAGTCTATCAGAGCTCTCCACCACATGCCATTTGGGAATTGTGGCTGTGCTTTGCAAGTTTATTCTGAGAGACCACCTGCTTGAGGGAAGCTGTGGGCCACTGGAACACCCCGGCAGGGAAACTCTTACAGGCTAAACCAACAGCAACTCCAGGAGCTGGTGAGGCTCCCTGAGCCCATGTCTGCTCTCCTCCCAGGCTGCCTTCACCAGATAAAACAGGCAGCCTTTATGGAGTGTCACAGCCTCTGCTTATCTCAACTGATTGTGGACAGAACTAACCCAGCTGTTGAATTTTGCTCTCTTTCACTCCTGGATATCCTGGCTTTATTTTCAGTTAACCACAGGGATGCCTCCATGAGAATACAGACAGATGTGTGGACATGCTGTTTAATAAAAAGCAGCTCTAACACATACCCACGATGAGCCCAATTTCACAGTTTGGATCTTCATAAGCACAAGTCATCATTGTGCCCACTGTATCATTCACCACAGCCACCACATCCAAGTCAAATTCCTTTGGGAGAGAGAAAGGAGATGCTGTCAAAACACACTGGAAATAAACAACTGAAATTACCAGCCTGGTTTCACACATGCAAAAAATAGGAACCTAATCTACCAGCAGGCAGCTAAGGTACATGCTCTACCTATGACAGACTGTCTTCAGAATGAAGTGTATTCCTGGCTGTTCTCCTTGGCTTAGGTATGTTTAAGCACAGATCTTTTACATAGGCACATGGCATAAACATTTGATATTACAGCAATTGTGTAGCAATTCCAGTAACAAAGATTTTAAGACTTCTTTTTCTCTGGTTGATAAAAACTGTGCAAAATTAACATCCTCCTCAGGCTATTTTTCTTCCCTTCCTAGAAAGTTTTGGCTAATCTGATTGAGGCTTTTTCACGTTCAAGAAAAGGAGGAGAAAACTGTCCTTTGAGGTGCACTGAGGTGCATTCCTACAATCACCATTTTGAAAACCCCTGCCTTCTCCACACACGTGAAAATCGCCACAGGGTTTGAAAGAAGCCTTGAAAAGTCTGGCAAATGTGGAAAGTTAGAAGCCTCTGGGGAAAAACAACCTTCTGTGCAGGACAGGAGGCACAGCCTATGTCTACAAGGCACAGCAGCCCTGTGAGAGGGAGCCAGCCTGACCCACAAGGTCTGTCAAGTCTGGAGAGGAGAGAGGAGGAGGAAGAGGGAAAAAACCAAAAGGAAAAAAGAAATCACCTCTCTTCTTTTAATTCCTTCTCTAAGCAAATATACCACATCTTCTCCCTCGCAGTCTGTAGCTTTGAAGCCTTTTGTCCAATTGAGAAGGATACCCTAAAAAGCAAGAAAATAGGTTATCAAGTTGCTAGGACTCAGATGTTATTCTGCACACCTGACATTTCAAATGCTTTAGTGTGAGGTTTCACAGCAGAGTCTCTGTGAAAAGGAGTATCTCTTTAGTATGTGGAATTTGCATCTAAAACTACTAATTGTGATTGGACTCAATTTCCAGAGCAATGCAACAAATTAAAAACAAAAAAATAGTTTGACAGGAATAGCAAATTCAAAAAACCAAAAAAGTGTTATAGAAAACATGTCTTAAAAAAACTCCAGCTAAGTAGACAGGAAACTATTAACAGCTGCTCAGGTGGGGTTAGCAGTGAAGAAGTTAAGCACATAAGTGAAAAAGAACACAAGTCCATTTGTCAGGCATGTGCTGCAGGCCACACTGTCACCTGTAGGGTGACAAAGCCCAGAAACTCTGGTGCAACCAGTCCAACCAGTGAGACAAGATCAACTGGGAATAGGCGCTGGCAGCAGGGATGGACTTTCGTTCACTGCTCACAAAACCGGGGAAGCGTCACAGACCTGCAGGTTTATATGGCTGGAAAAAACACATAGTGCCTTAAAAAAGGGATATCACCACCATGGAAAATTTAAATGCTCTTAACTGTCACAGCCACAAGCTGAGCAGCATTTGCATTACTACCCTTACAGGAACTATTTATAGGAGCAACTGTACTAGTCAGGGTCAGAGCACAAACCTTCCCCTTGTATGACCTTCCTGTAAGTGTCACGTGGATGACATGAAGGCAGAGAAACCAGGCCTGGCATAAGCACAAAAGCAGATTCAAAAGATACTGAAGAACTTACAGCATCCAGACTGGTCTGCTTGCAAGGGAAGGAAAAGGTGAAGCCAAGAGGAAGACGTGCGCCTTTTATCCCCATATAATCCAGGAAGTCAGAAATGCAGGTAACGATGTGATCAAACAGCTTGAAAGAGAAGAATCATAATATTTGAAATTGTACATGTTCTATGCTCATAAGAAGTTATTTAAAAAGCAGCAGTGCAGCCAAAGAGAAACACAAATACCTCTTCTCCTGTTCCCTGCATCACCTCTATGGGAATGGCATAGATCTTGTTGTGCATCTCAACTGTTCTTCTTTTACCGCTGCGGATTTTCACCAGCAAAACTCTAAAGTTTGTCCCTCCAAGGTCAAGTGCCAGAAAGTCTCCATTCTCTGTGAAAGAATATGTGTGTATATTTAAAGAACCATAAGTAAAATCTGAAGAAATGCTTCTCTCAGAAAGTATTTTTATAGAAAATCTCCTAGAAACTCAGCTGGGAAGACCTTCATTAAAGGTGGATTTTAGATGCTGCTGTGATTATTTCAGCAGGGTTTTTTGGGTTTTTTTTTTTTTTTTTCTGTTTGTAGGAGGTTTGTTAGTTGTTTTTCTGGTGGGATTTTTGGTGGTGTTTGGTTTTTTTTGGTTTTTTTGGTTTTTTTTATTATTGTTGTTGTGATTTTTTGGGGGTTTTTTTGTATTTTGTTTTCCTTTAAACCAACAAGGGAAAAAGGACCCACACAATTGTTCCCTGAAAGAAAGCTGAAATTTGGCCAGCCACCCTGAAATGCAAAGAAGTGCCCACATAGTGTGAAGACGGTTCATACAAGTTGGGTTTATGATCCCAGCTGTGGTTTTCTCCCCTTAAGCTGTGACTTTGCTTGCACCCTGGGCAAGGGCACAGGGCCAGGCTGCCAGCAACCAGCACAGGTCAGCAGGGCCAGTGTTGAGATCTCCTCCTTTGCACAGCTCAGGTTCCTCTTGGGTCGCACCAGATCTGCTCACCCTCCACAAAACCCAAACCCCATACTGGGAGCCTGTTTTGGGTGCTCTGTAGCCGAGCCAGTGTCCCCACTCCAGCGAGGGCATGCTCTACCTGTCCCATCCGGCGTGCTGCGGACAAAGGTGGGCAGCATCTTCACTTTGGCGGTCTCGTGAGTCTTCTTCTTCAGCCCCGCTTCCATCTCTGCTCTCATCCTCTTCTTCACCTGCAGCAGCTGCTCGTGGGTGAGTTTGAACTCAGCCAAGGTCTCATCGATGAGGCGGTGCTGCTCCGACAGCCGGTACGCCACAGCCGTCACCATAGCTGCTCCCTTCCCGCTGCCGCTCTCCGACAGCAGGAACCGCACCTCCGAGTCGGGCACCAGGCGCCGCGTGGTTTTGTGCAAGCGCCGGGCGTACCTGCGGGGAGGAAAGGCTGCAAGCCCAGCCTCTGCACTGCCCACGCCCCAAAACCTGCACTGCATCTCCCCAAAATCTGCACTGCTGACACCGACCCACTGCAAGAAGAGTGGGGAGACTCACCGTGCCCAAACCAGCAACACCCTCCCAAGCAGGAAAACCAAAAGGGAGGAGCAGTTCTTCCCTACAGCCTCCTTCCTCCTGAATTTCTAAGCAAAGCCAGCAAAAAGCAGGGGAGAATATCAGCCCCATCCCCTGAACCTGACCCTGGATGGGAGAAACTCCCTGGCTGCAAATGCTCCTCCAATCCCCTCTCCTGGGGTCCTCTCCTGAACTCGCTGGTTTAGATTGTGTGGGAAACACTTCAGAAACCAAAATTGCCCATGTTTGCTATATCTTAACAACCCCTAGACCTTGCCTAATCTGGAAAAGCTAGTCAAAACAGCATTCTTGGAAATTTTTTTGTTTGAAGAGATTTTACGGTTTTCTTTAAGGAAGGAAAACATCTTTTTCAACTAATAACAAGAAACTGAAAATGAAACATAAAGCATACTTCTCCTTTCAGAATTTTCCCCATAAACATAATTTTCTGATTTCTACATAAATCTATACAGCTGTTTCACTAAAAATGTAGTTTTCAAGACAGGGAAAACCAAGAAAGAGCTGGTTTTTTAAAGGCCACAGAAACATAAGCACCATTTCTTTTCCCCCTGGTTTCCAAGTCTATCTTCAGAAAAGACTGACAAAAATAGGTTTCAGCATGGGCATTAAACTGGAGATGAAGATGAATTAATGCAGGTCTCCTCACAGCCCAATCAATGGACACAAAGTACTGCTTTGTACAAAGAAACTCTCCTTCCAAGAGGTCTCTTGCGGATCCCTTAAGGTATCTACTCAGAGCACCGCAGTTTTGCCTGACATTGCAGTATCCAGTAACTCAGGAGTTTGGTTCTTATCTGTGTGATTTTGCTGGGGTTTTAAAATCTCACACAACTTCTTCATTTAAAAGATACATCTCCTTTCCCCTAGGCTCCCCAGCTCAGACCTAAATCCCCACACCCATGCTCTGGGTTCATCATTTCACAGCCTGCCTGTGGCAATGTCTTGGGATGACACGCTCACCCCTTTGCAAACCAGAGCCCGTGAAATCAGAGCAGGTGAAGTGTTAGTGGCAGGAGCAGTGGGACTCACTGTGGGTGCATCTTGTAGAGGGAGCCATCCACCCCCACGGTGGTCCGGAGGCGGCCGACCCCTTTGTTATCCCGCAGCTGGTTGAGGATGGCACCCAGGGTGGAGGCCACCAGGTTGGCCGAGCGGAAGGACACAATGGTGCAGACGTGCTGGACAGCGATGCAGTCCTCATGGGATGGCTCCACCCCCAGCCGGGTCAGGATTTCTTTGGCTTTGTTCAAACCTTCTTTGCTCCTGTAAAGTAAAGGAGACTTCTTAGTGGGGAGGTACTAGACTGCAGGACTGAGGCATATCCAAACATGGGTGTCCCTCCCTAGGGTTTGAGAAGGTTAGAAAGAAAATTTCGTAGAGATCTGGACTAGAAAACTCCATGAGGCTTGAAAAAAAATGCACTAAACATGTTCATTCACAGATGGAAAAGCTGTCCATTAAACCCTGGTGCCAACATGCCACCTACGAACAGCGTAATTCCAGGTACGACAGCAACTGCCCTATGGGCAAGACCTGGAGGAATTAAAGTGCTTTTTCATTACAATGATGCTTTAAACTGCAAACAGCTCCTCCAAAGCACAAAGCACCAGCCCCACAGTTCAGCACAGGCCTGAGCACACACCTCATTGCACATTCATTCCCTCGCATGTCTCAGTAAATTAAGTCCAGTGTGAAAAACAAAACCCTGAGTGAAGGTTGCCTAAGCAATTTCATCCTAAAGGGTCTCTTTTCAGGCTTTTACAATCCCATTGAATCTCTGCCTCTTGCATTGCTTTTTTCCTCATTAGCATCCAGCCTGAGAGCAAAGCTTCTGGCAAAACTTCTCCTTGTCCAGCTCGGTCATTTCCCATATAAAAACACAAGGAGTGTATCTTGTCATCCTTAACGCACCCCATACATCTTTTTAAGGACTCTTGCATCTTGCTAGCACCAGTGAGAAATTTGAAGCTGCATAGGGATGTGCCCCCTACTTATAACCTAAGTGGCTCTTCAGGGAGTAAGGTGGGATTTCAGGGCAAATTTTACTCTTAATAACTGAATTTCTCAACAACTGTGCATTTCTCACTACTGTTCAACATTACCTTGGTCCATGACACAGACCTCTGTGGTTAAGACAAATGAACATGCACATTTAATGAAAAGCTGCTCAGATAGCATGGTCTGCAGGGACAGGAGTAAAACGTGGCAGAAGGAACAGGCATTACAGAAGTTACTGTCTGTTCCCTTGGTGTCATACTTGCCACTTCAAGGAGAAAATCCAACCCAATGACTACGGTACAAACTATCCCAGTGATGTGAATTTTAAAAACCCAGGGGGAAGAGCCTGTAAGTACTGACCAAAGGGGTGATGACACTCTGAGAAAACAACTGGCACATAGCTCAGAGGTCACCGTGCAGCACCCAGCACTGCCTACGAGACTGAATGCTCTGCCTTGTCATGCTTGTTTTCTTTCTGCCCAGCAATCCCAGGGATACAGCAAGGACCACACAAGCATTTGCTAGAAGGCACTAAGCCAATTCACTCCCATGTTTAGCTGTAGGATAGCAACTTTGGAGATTTTGTGAGCAGGGAGAGAGGTACTACAGTTCATACCCTGAAGCTCAATGGACTGGTGGACTTTATAGTTCCTCCCAACACAGAAGAAGGGAGAAATCTTGGGGAGGAGGGCAAAGACTGTCTGCTGGAGGTCCCCACATGCCAGCTCTGCATCTGCAGTAGAGGATGGCAGCCAACCCAGTGCAGCACACCTCCCCACAAAGCAAAAAGAGATGCTGAAAAATTAATATTCAGTCACTGGGAAGCCCAAGGAGTGAAAAGGGATAGATTACTCACTTTTCAATGGCAGAAACATGCTTTGTCTCAAACTTCCCTTTGGTGAGAAGCTCAGGGGTAATTCTCCCCTCAAAGAGCAGCCCCTCCTTGGCCATCTTCACCAGGATGAGCCTTACCAGCTCCCCCATGTACAGCCCACTCACCATCTTCTCAAACCTGCAGGAGAGGACAGCAGTCACCCATAAATCCATGGGCAACACTGGGAGGCAGAGCCCAGCAGTGCCACCACAATGCCCAGCCCAGCCAGAAGTTTGCCTCACCACAAGTAAAGCTTCCTTGAACTGCAGAATTCATAACACAAGTGGAAAAGGGAGCACAGAGAGGAAAACAACAGAAGCACAGTTCACAAATAACTGCCCCACTCACAGCTGCTTCCCTGGATTAAGGGATCCACGGTCAATCTCTCGATCAAACTCGGTCCTGATGTCTTCCAGCGAGCCGTCATCTCCAAAAGCCCCCCACTCTGTGTTAATGCACATCCTGCCCTCGTCCCCTTCCACCAGGTCGATGTGCCTCATCTCCTCCATGTAGCAGGCGTTGGTGCCGGTGCCTTTGGGGAAAGGACAGCAGGAGGTGCTGACCAAGCGGGCCAGGCAAAGGGAGACAAGCCCCGCACCCGCCGCAGCCACAACGAGCATTACCAATGATCAAGCCAACTTCACAGCGCTGGTCATCGAAGCCACAGGTCATCATGGTCCCAACGGTGTCGTTCACAACAGCCATGATATCCGCATCGTAGTCCTGGGGAGGAGCAAATCATTACCTGGGCCACAGGGCTCCTCTGGAAAGCACTGTTCCTGTTCATCACCAGCTTGCTTTTAGCAAACAGTTTCACAAGGAATAGGAGACAAATAATCTGTCTGAATGCCACAGCTCATTTTTTTAAATATCTCCTGTTCTGTCTGGCAGTTCCCCATCCCACGTACCCAAGAAGGCAATGAGAGCAGACTAATGCAAGCAATAAAACAGCACTAGGATCACTCTAGAGAGCACAGGCCTGCTCTCACATAAGTACACTAAGGCAGGAAAGAAAAGGGCTATACATGAGGGACAAGGAACTCTACACTGAAACATCCTGGAGTGATTTGAAGCAATTGCTTGAGGAGTCAATCTAGAAAATTCTTCTCATAGGATTTACTTAAACTATCTTTGTGTTTTATTTCAAGTGAAGATTTTAATACAAAAGTAATGCAATTAAATGGCATGGAGCCATTCCTTCCCAGGATCTTCAGTGTGTGATTCTACCAAATCTAATTATATAACTGACTCTAATAATGTTGTCTGGTGACAGCAAAATTCAGGTTTACTTAAGAGTCCACAACTGCCCAAAGAAAGCAAATACTGCCCAGTTTTTGATGAATTTGGATGCTGAGTAATCAACATATCACCTGGCTGCAAGCATTATGCAAACCTAAATTCATTCCCTCTCACGCTCAGTGCCTTTTTATTTGTTTAAATCACCAACCTGGTCACCTTCACTCTCTATAAAGTCAACAGTGAGAAACTACATGGAGCAACAGCTCACTGAGCCTGAAATCCCCTTCTCTTCTACTTTGCTCCTCTCCTGCTCCCAAGCACAGCAGGTGTAAAACTGAGCTGAGCCCAGCCCATCAGAAAATGGAATGGGATGCGTTGGTATCACTGAAAAGCCACAGCACTGCCACACAGCACTTCCTCAGTTTTCGGAGAGTGATAAAATCACTGAGGGTTGCCAGCAGAAAGCCACGACACAGCAATTCAGTTCTGTGCTGTGAGGAAAATCATAGCTTCCACACAACTCTGATGCTGCTTCATCTTTCCAGCAAACCCACACATTTTCATGCAAGAAAGCAGAGCTCCACCACCACTCAGACTACCTGCTCAAGTGAGTGACATGAAGAGTAGTCCCTGATAAAGCTGAGATACAGATAAAAAAGAAAAAGAAGTGCAATTACCCCACGTTTCTTGATGGCCTTGTTAAGCAGCCTCACGACATCTGCTCCCTCCACTCCACTCGCTTTGAAGCGCTTTGTCCAGGTTATCAGAATACCCTGATAAAACAAGGCAGCAACATTCAACAGGATGCAATCATAAGACACACACTGATTTTTTTTTCCTTAAAAACAAGATCTCGTACTTCAAATGAATCTTCAGGCTTCTCTTCTTACATGACCTCTAACAACCCAACCTGAAACAATTGGTGGTCTTAGAGTCTAATTACAGTGATTCAAAGATAGAATATTCTTTTCCCCTCCATTGCTAGAAAATGGTGTGTTTGCATTTTGCATTTTCAGCCTACTCTTCTGCCTGCTATTCCTTGACAGTTTTTCTTGGAAAACCATTTGATCCTTTTGGGCCATGGAATAGACTGCTTTCAGAAAAAACTGACTGTACAGGACTGAGTACAGAGCAGGGATATGATGTTGGTATGTCCAGGACTCGGCTGCAATGGGGATCAGGCTGATGCACATTTACCGCCTGGAGTCTCATCTGTCTGGGCTTGTTTAACTGTGGGGTCCTGTTTATGGGTTGAGGCAAATGAAAATACTGGAGATGTAACAATGCATGTCCCTATTTTAGAGCACAGATCAGAAAGGAAATGCTGGTATTGAATTCCTTGTCTGCAAGTTGTCATAAAGAGCCTGCAAATCCCTCAAGGTAATGACTACACTGATCTTTTGCTATTTACATAATGCCTGGCTGAATCAGAGCATTCAGTGTATTATTATAATAATAAAAGACAGAAAAGAGTATTGAGAGTAATCAGCTGACAGAAGAACAACTCAAACCTCAGCTTTCCATACCCACCACAATATTCACATCTGTCACAACAGGAGTCCAAGAAACTAAAAACCAGAAAAGCTGAAGCCTGTAAGCACAAGCAGCCGTTGCCCAGATGTATGTTTGCCCATATCTCATCTTAAAAATCAAATTTGCTTTCCAAACTGGGATAGATATGGGGAAAAAAAGGTCAGGGCAGTTCTTTCCAGACCAGGAGATACTCTCCTACCCCTAGACCACAAACTAAGTTTGTGTAAGTTTTGCCACTGTGCTGCCCTTGTGGGCATCATTTAGAAACCCAGCAAAGCCCCGTGCTGCTGTGCAGGGAAACCGTGGGCAAAGCCCATTCTGCTGGCACAGCTTTCACAGCCAAAAGGACACCTTGTTTCACATAACTTTTAAAAGAAACTGGTCAAACCACACTGGCAAAGAGTAGTTCCTCTCAGCATGACTGGCCACTGTGCTGGAAGGAATTTTTCCTTCACCAGGAAGGAGCCCTTGAAATGCAGCAGGGTTGAGCGGGGCCCAACCATGCCGTGCCCATCCTATCACCCCTGGGGAGAACAGGGGCCACCCTGCCTCCTGCTCACCAAGCACAAGAAAACAGCACCCAGGCAAGCACAGCCTCACAGAAGCAGCAATCCAGGAACAAACCTGGCCCACAGAATCCAGAAAAAAAGTTTTTCAAACACTCAAAACATCAGCAAAACTCTCAATAAGTTGGTGGTTTTTTGGGGAGTTTTTTTGTAGGCTTTTTTTTTGTTAAGAAACACTCTCCCTTGTCTCTTCCTATCCCACTCCACTCTGCCACTGCTCAGGTGTCCCCAAGGCACCCCACATGCTGCCTGCCCCTGCCCCAACAAGCACAATTCCATCCCAGCTGGCTGGAGCAAACCAGCCCACAAACAAGCACCTTTCATCAGGCAGCTAAGCAAACCCTCCCAAGGGCAACTCAACTTCACAACCACACCCCCAGCATGGCTCTGCTGTGGTCAGGAGCCTGAGCCTTACCACGCACCATGGACAGATGGGAGAGCTGCCCCAAGATCCAACTCATCTCTTCTGACCTGATGTAGGAAAAGGCAGCTCTCTGCTCTGAACTGCTTTCAGGCCCTGAGTTAGTCAGCACCCTTGGGTTCAGCTCTCAGCACTGCTCAAGAAGTATGAAATGTAATAAAAATCATGCCTCACCTGGCCCTCCTCAGCACCAGCATCTGGGGGGCTGTTGCACCAGGCTAACCTAGAGACCTGCAAGCTGGAAAAGCAGGTCGTGCTTTAGCAGGGCAACCTCTGCTTGTTTTGTGTAGATTTAACTTTCCTGCATTCATTTGCTACACTGTTGCCATGGCAATGCTGTACCGGGAGGCTGCTGAGTCATTTGTGACACAACGAGCAAAAGGAGGAAAATACCACAGCTTCCTTGTCATGGGAATCTCAGCAGTCACTTCACAAGGCTGGCTATCCCCGGACCTTTTTAAAGCAGGCTGGTACCAGGTGACCTGTCCGACTGCCCTTGGTGCCCAGGCGGTGGCACGGCTCAGGACTGCTGCTCTGCAGGGACACCCGGATCCTGGTCCAGATCTGTCTGTGCTTGTGAGGGGCAGCAAAACCCGAGCAAACCCTGCTGGGCTGGATCCTTCCAAATCACACCCCGTGGAGAGGTGAAAAAGGCTGCACAGGAGGCAGGGAAAACCGTGTTTAGAGGGTAAACCATAACACCAAGGAGCTCACACAGAGGCAGCACAAAACATCAGATGCCTCTTCCTCACTTGTTACCCAGGTCTTTCAGGCAGAAACATAAACACAAACACAGTCTGACAGTGAAATATAATACTCATTTATCCCCAAAATGAGACCTGTCTGGGATACTGCTTTCATGGCAGTGTTTTAATAACATGGCAGCTCTTCTGTGTATTAAGAAAATTGTGAAATCTTCTTACCTCATCTAGCTTGGATTGTCGACAGGGGAAGGAAAATGTAAACCCGACTGGCAGTTTCTTGTCTTTGATTTGTTGTTTCTCCATAAAGTCTCCCAGGCATTCAGCAACATGATCAAAAAGCTGTAAGAAAAGCATAAAACCACCATGATTAGAGATATAGCTTCAGGGAGAAAACGTTTCAAACTCCGTATGAAAACTGCTCTGAGTGAGAGGAAAGGGAAAATAACTCTCCAAATTTTACAAGATGGATAAATGGCATAGCTATGAAAATACTCTCAAGCAGTGTATATTAACACCTTAAGAACTAACACATTGTGAAATACACTGTCCTTTTACACACCTAATTTCTGCAGGCATCTTTTACATCCATATAAAAACACTTCCTGAAATGAGAGGCTCGTGGCTCTTGAGCCTGCTGTAACCCTTCCACTTAACATTTGATGAGAACAAAAATATTCTTTTAACCTTTCAATAACAAGAAGGAGCAAGTCAAAAGGACATTTGAGATCCAGTCCCACAGGAGGTTGAGCACTTTTACAGTGACGCAGAGAAGACAGAACATGTGCTTCACGCAAGCACTGCTGAGATCAGAGGACCCAGAACTTTGCAGGAGTCACTCAAAAGAACATCGTCGCTCAAATCTATTCCTAAAGCACACAACAAACAAACAAAAAGGAAGCCCAAGGGATTCATCTAAATATTTTCCATGCTCTGAGAAACAACCCAAAATGGGGACATTTTCTACATTTTCTGAAAGGTTGAAGTATGCAGGCAGCCTGCACCAGGCTTGTGAGTACCAACTCCCACCCAGATGCTTCAATAGCACCTGTGATCATGGCACTCCGTGACCCTGCCAGCCAGACCAGGAACCAGAGAACACCAAGACCTCTCACACTGAGCCATTTGAAAACCCCTCAGGTAGACTGCAACGCTCAAAGCTGAAATCAAACCTGAGCAATTGAAGCAACAAAAATACACATTTGTATTTACCAGTACCAGAAAGCCAGACATGCTTTCAACTGACCCATACCACAAATGGATGGCAAGCTATTAACAAGTCACTGCCTGACCCAGGAGATAACTGTGCATCACATTTTAACTCCCTGAAAAACAAAAACACAAACAAAATAAACCCAATGCTATCTGCAGCACTGGTGGGATGAGAGCACGTAATCCGACCAGAAGACTGGGGATAACTGGGAGGGAGTACACAAAACATCTGCTGGTTCCAATTAGTCCACACAGCTTTATTAAGAACAATTTAGAGTCTTGGAGAGACACGAATGTACTACAGACAGACTGCAGCAATTACAAGTGATGAATAGGAATATTTTGTCCTTCAAAGCAGGTCAAGAAGCAGTGTGTGTAATGTTACAATTAAACTGAACACCTTAAACCCATGCCTTAAATGAAGTCAGACTTGATTAAGGAAAAGTACAGTGGTTTCCCAGGGAGAATGTTGCTATTCATTGTCCTGGGCAAATCAAGGACATATTTCTAAGCCCACGCAGAGAAACAACATGGGAATGCAATGTACACTGCATTGAAGACAATTTTCAGCTGTCCAGAGAAGGGAGACAGGAAGAGGAGTTATGAAAATAACTATAGTTAAGTAATAAATATGGCAGCCTCTCCAGGAGGAACACAGAAATAGCAGGAGTGTGTGTTTTGATTATGCTTTCCATCTGAAAATACCTTGCTGAAAACTCAATCCTACTAAACTTTTAGCTGCTTCCAGGACTACAAACAAAAACCAGGGGCCAACCTCAAACCCCTCGGGAGTTCAGAGAGCAGGAAGCAGAAATGTTGACTGTGTATGTTGTTACAAAAATCCCTCTCATGCAACGAACTACGAATGCATAGAGAAAAGACGGGATCTGCTTTGTAAGTCTAAATGCAAAAAATTCCTGGGCATTCCCAATAGACTCCAAAAAGTCCATGCGCCTGCTGTGTTTGCCCACACAGTCCTGGCAGGACCTGCTGAAGCCCACCTATGTGAGTTAGCAGTACACTGGGAGGGCAGGTAAATGCAGTTAACTATTAGCCACAATTTGGACACTACAGGAGCTGTCTAGTGAGAAATGCACGGTCTGGCTGTGCTACTGTTGTTCATAAACCACAGAGGGAAGGCATAGCTTAAAAGTAGAAAAAAATAGAGGCATTTATTAGTTTTGCTACCACTGATGCTAAGGAGTCTCAATGAAGCGTCTGTGTATGCCCATACCCATATTAACATCCAAACCTTACCAGTGCCAAATGACTCTAACAGGATAGTAGAGGCAACATTACAAAGTTCCAGTAGAATTTCACTAAAGTAGGGAAGGTGCACTCAGGAAAAATCCAAATCCTCTTTTACCCACAGGTTTGTAGTAGTAAACAATGTGAGCCAAATATTTTATCAAATGTCAAAGAGATGGACAGACTGAATGCCACAGCCAAGAGGAAAGGATCAGTCTGATTTATAGACCTGAAGCAATACAGCCTGAGGCCGTGAGCAACAGATCAGGCTTCCTTAATTCCCCTAATCATGAAGTTGCCTGCTCAAGTTGGGCTCCAAGAAGTCTCCACAAGGATGCATTTGGCTGGCAGACAGGAGACTTTGACAAGCAACTAAAGACCTAAGCTCAGGCTCAAGCCCCTGAACGGGGATGATTTAAGGAGCAAGAAAACAACAGTTCCAGATCAAGAGAACAGCCACAAATCCATAACCTACCTCCAGTGGTGACAGAACACAAAAAGCAAGATAAAATCAAGTCTCAGGCACATTCCCATTCACTGAACTGACATACAAGACAGGCTTCTCAAAAATTTTAAACCTGCTATTACACTGCTGAAGTCAAAGAGAGTTTTGCCCTTGACTTTGATAGGGAACTGTCTCTGACTGGCAAAGCTGTCAACCCATGCCTGACAGATGGACAGAAATAGAAGTTTGAATGCCATGAAGTAGAAAATATCAAAATGAACCATGCTAGTGCGGCGTGAAGCCATAAATCACAACCTTTCAATAAGCTGATTATGCACTGAGCTTTAAGAGTATAACTCAGCAAAGTTAATGACATAGCTTGCTGGAAATCATTAGCAGCCTACCCCACACAGGCAGTTCAGTCTAAGCATTCCACAAATCTGGCTCGGACATTTCAGAAAACCTCAAGCGTATACACCAGTCATAAGCACCAAATCATCAGCTGCCGGTCTGCCTCCTGGGCATCCCCCATGCTTCCCAGTGAAGTCACACAGCAAGCACTGGATATTGTCATGGAACAATTTGAAACCCAGATGCTATTCTGATGATGCTTCTAAGTTCTCCTCTTGTTTTCCTGATACTTAAATACTGTGCCCATGGGGTCAGTGGAAGCCTTGTTCGCCTTTCTTTCAGCTTAAAAGCCATGACAAAGCCTATCAGCCTGAGCTCCCCACTGCTGCTTCCCGACAGCCAAATAGCCTTCAGATACTGAAAAATTAAAACACAGATACAACAAACACACGGAAAGAAAGCAGAACTGATGTCTCAGACCTGATGACTCCCTTCCTGGCCTCTCCTTACCACCCTTATCATGTCTCCATCAAACATCCCCTTAAGCCAGCCTGCCTTGCTTCCCCAGGACAGATACTTGGTGTGCAGACAGCCCTGCTACCTGACAGTCTCCAGCTCCTGACACTCAACCCTGGACAAACAACTCCCTGCTCCTAACCTGCCTCTGAGCAGCCCACCCAACTTTTCTGCCTCCATCAGCAACAGGAAGCTCAGCTCAGCTCCCCTCCAAAATCATTCTGTGGGAAAGCCACTGCATGACCTTTTGGCCTAATAACAAAGCAATAAGGTTAGGAAAAGTCTTTACAAGAAGTTTATTTTATTGCTGTGGTTCAGATATCACAGCAATGCTTTTATCAGTTCTACTGACAAGCCACGATTGCCATCTTACACTCACTGCTGCATAAGAACGCAGCAGCACTTATTCGGTACAGACAACAAGGGTATTAAAGTGACTACAGAAAATATATTAGAGGTAGAAATGCTGTTTCCATATTTTTTATTTCTCTCTTCTTTTTTGTATTTTTCTGAAAGAAGTTTTAAGTTTCCTGCAGGTCTCATACTTCTAAACAGCACCTCATTCTAGTAAAAAGTGTAAAAAACCTTGCTGTTTCCAACAATGAAAATTTCTTGTTTTGCCTTATGCTGACACAGAGACAGATTTGCCAGTGAAATACTCATTGTAATCCACTTCCTGAGCATAAAAAAAAAATAAATTCTTTCAAAGAACCCAATTTGAAATCCAAGTGAATGGATAGAAACATTTTCCAGTCTTGGAACAGGGAAGACTAAAAAAAAAAAAAGAACCCTTTCAATTATTCAGCAAAACTTAAGCTGAAGCTGTGCCAAAACATTCTAATCAGTTTCCCATAATTTTTCTAATGTACTTGTACTTTTCATGAATGCTGAGTTGCTCAGACTGCCAGCACAGATATATGGCTGTCATGGGGATTTCTATCCCTCATCTAACCCTACAATTGTAGGGCTGGTCATGCTCATTGATTACAAAAATTAAGTTGTTTTTCTGCTCTCCATTTGTACTCGTGGAAAGTAAGTTCACTATAAAAGCCAGAACTTTTATTTCTGGGCCATTTCTTCCCTAACTTATCAGAAGTCTGCCACATGGAGACAGCAGATTTGCAGCACCCATGCATGTTCTGTTACACTAAGCACTGCTTATTTATTTTCAGTATTGACACTGATGTTCAGTCTGCATGCTGAAGGTACAACTGTTAAGATGCTAAGTTCATTCTTGTGGGGGTTTTCTAAAATCTAAGCAGCTGATCTTCAGAGAGACATGCCAAGGAAAAGGTGCTTACCCGTGTTCCACTGCCGTGCATGATGTCTTCCGGGGTATTATAAATTTCACTTTCCATCTGCACCGTCTGCTTTTTTTCATGTGATACTTTCACCCGAAGAATTCGGAAATAAGAACCACCAAGATCCAGTGCAATGAAATCTCCTTTCTCTATGTGGAAAACAAGAAACAAGTGATTAAAAATTGTATGCAACACAAATCTGGGAAACATCAAGCTCGGTTAAGTGCACCACAGAAGCAAATGTCCAGTCTCTACGGCAAGGAAGCTCCAGCTGCAGGGCATCCATGTGAACCTGATTCCATCAACCTGATTCCCTACAATTTAACAGGAAGTTGGTGCAATGGCAATGCCAACCACCATTGATACACAAGCAACTGCAATGAGGGTTTACTCAAAAAGAATCCAAAACAGTGGACAGTCTATATCCAGATCTCATGATGAACCTGGCAGAGCAAAGATCTCAGGAGAAGCCAAAAGAGATGTATAAAATAGAGGCAGTAAAATGAAGGGATGCCAGACGACTGACAAGCAGCCTTTTGCTGTAAATAAACCTGTGTCATTTTGGCACATAATAGTGAATGGTAGCTGCTCTAAAATCAACAAATTACATACAGATGTAATTAAAGTAGGAACCACCCCTCATCTCGTACCCTGAAAAGCTGAGATTCACTGCAAACTGCAGACAGATAAGTCAGACAAGTCAGATAAGTCAGACAAAGTCCTGAAAAACCAGCCCTGTACTGCTGCAGGAATTACTCAGAAGTTGTGATGCCTCGCACAGAGCTCCTAATATCTGCCCAGGAGCCAGGGAAAGAGTTAGGGTACCTCCATCTCCCTCTGTGGCGGACAGAGCTGAAGCCAATCCAGTACCCTTCAATCTCCACAGACTCCAGGCTGCAGTTCAGGCAACAGAGGCGCGTGGCCTGGCTATCTGAGGAATGACACCTTCAGCACCCCTGGAGAGCAAGGCAAACATATTTGACTGACCTGCTCGTGCTATCTCACCTTATCAATGAGGGAGCAAAGACAGCAACCGTCAAAGTCTGCAAAAAGGTAACATTTAGAGAAGCAGTGGGCACAACTTCTCACACAGGAGTGTGTGCCCAGGCTGCAGTTAATCACCAGGGCTCTTTGCAAGCATTTGTGTCTGTGCATGGCACCGCAGGCTCACTGAGGCTGCTCAGAGGGCAGCAAAGCAAAGGCACACGGCATTTTCTGCTTCCTCGTCAGCTATGACTTTCAGAAGGCCATTGCTAACATCGGCATTTTTTCCACTTCTACATAAATTCGAAGTGGAAAAACCCCTAGCAGCTGGGAAGACTGCTTTTACATATTACCTCAAGCACACTCAGCTCCCAGAGTCTTCTGATGCCAGACTGTCACCAAAATACCAGGTATGCAATTTTTCCACGAGGATTTCCAGAGCCAGACTTGCCTCTGAGATTACTCTGCCCAATCTCATATCAAAACTCCTGAAGTCTAACTTAGTGAGCTGCTCCTCCTCATCACCCCATGCACCTCTCTGAGCCTCATCCCACTCAGAAAAGCTGATGAACTGGACAAGGAGTCCCTAAAGACATGATCTTTAACAGAAATAGAACAAGAGAGGCAAAAACACACTGCAAATGTCCTTATGGTTTTCCAAGTTTGCAGTGTAATACAGAAACAAAGCACTGTCATGTGAGAAACCACAAAGAACAATAAACTCTACACAGAAAAACAGAGCAAAATGACAGTGGGAGCCAAAAATTTCTAATACATCTCCTAATTTTACTGCACTGCAATGCAACTTTTCCTTCTTGCTGCTCAAGACATGGGCAAACTCAGTTTGCCAAAACACAGATCTTGCAGTGCTTCCCTACCTGTTTCTGAGCCGCATGGCTTTAAATACTGCTTTGCACCAGTACAAATGTTACTTAAAACATGAACATACCCAAACTGGAGATGCAATTCCCTTTATTTGGCTCAGCATAAAAGATTCATAACTCCCTTTACCACAGCAAGTCCAGAAGTCAAACATTTCTCATTAAGCCAAATACCCAAATAAGCTTTATCTTATGGGTATCATGTGCTGAGTGCAAGCCATTACCTCCAATAACTAATGGGAAAATCAACACTGGACCAGATGGCCCTTCTTCAAGCCTAAGTGTATGCCTCAAACAAACACTACACTTCAGAAATATCTTCCCTGTAAATAAATTAACAGGTTAGGGTGTTTGATTTCCAGCACCATCAAGCTCATGGCAAGGCAAAAAATTACTAAAAATCATCCTTCACACTTTAAAAGATCTCTGAACTAGAGTGTAAAGCTTTCTGCATGTAACTAGAGTTTACTTTTAGTGTACTTCAGGTATTAAACCCAAGTAGCAGCATTTAACCTGTGCTTTGTAACACCAAGGTGCAATCAAACCTGCAGTGAATTGATTTAGCCTTTAAAAGCATTTTGAATTAGCTTGAGGTACCATTCTGGGCATTGTGGACAGAAAAAACATGGCTTTTGTAAATTAAACAACTCTGAATGAAGGGAAAAAAAAAAACCTGCTAACATCAACACCTCCAGAGTCTCCTGAATTATTGCTTACAAACTCCTTGTCAAAAACGTACACAAGCACATATCTGAAACTAAACAACAGTACTTTTCTGAATAGTCAGCTCCCATAATAATAATCGGACTCAGAGGAAAGAGCTTACAAGGCAGTAATTAGAGACAGGCCAGAGAAAAGGGCAGGCTTTCAGCCTCTGGCTTTTACAGAGGGACAGCTGAAGGTAGAAATTGCCATCTTTGGGCACATCAACACAGCCACATCCATGAGGGCCCCCCAGAACCTTTTGGAGGAAGAGGGAAGGGGGCTCTGTGCCTGCCATGGCTGCATCTGTGCTATGGCTGGGCCAGACGTGACAGGCACACACGGGTGAGTGAGGGAAAGAAATGTCACGACACCCCCAGATAGCAAATATTGCTCATACCTGGGGTCAGAACGTGCCCTTTGAGAGAAAGAACAAAATGGTTCTGCCTGCTTTTCTAACGCTTATCCAAAGAGGCTCTCACCACCTACACATACAGATCCCCATCAAGTTCTATAGAAATTGTCCAGGGCAAAGCACCGCCTTGCTCTAATCCGTGCTGCAAAGCACTGCCAACAGTGTGCCCAACCTGAAGAGGCTGGCAGGAGCCAGGTGGGCACAGGATCAAGAACTGAGCATCCTGTACACAATACACAAAGTTCTTTTTTAAGTAGGTGTGTAATGCATCATCTGAAATTAATGCCTTGACATACAGACACGCCTACGCTCAGCCAGGGCTACCCACTGCTCTGGTTCATCCTCAGTCCCAGCAGTGTTCAGCAACCTCTCACACCTCTCCTGGTCACGTGCAGATCCCCTTTTTCCTGTGTCATCTCTAAGTCTTCCCAGTTTGTACCGTGGAACAATTTTCAAAATTATTTGACTGCAAGCAGCTCAGAGCCTGATGAAGCAGGGAACTGGGGACAGATCACTACCCAACTGAACTCAAAACAAACACGAATGAAAAAACAGGGATTTTGGAGCCAGTAAAAATGCTGGGATTCCACACAAAAGCCCTCAAGTCACCTCACGTGCAAACTCTTGGTGCAACCTCTGCCTGTGACCCAGCTGTGTGTGGCAGCTTCTGGCTTTCTCAATAGGCTGCAAATTTCAACATAACATTTCAACATAACAGCCAGCAACGCTAAATTAAGGGAAACACAGGATTCAAATACATTCTCCCTTTGGTTTCTTTCAGACAGTGAATCATATATCAACTAAAAAGCTTAGGATGGCAGAAAGCGACAGCAAAGAGCTATCAAAGAATTCCACCTGACAGGCAGCAGCACCAAGTTACACAAAGCACCTGGCCTCATGTTCTTTCACCAATAAATTCTCGATTTTAACTCAGAAAAATGCCTCAAAACAGGCAACTCTGTTATGCAATTTCTGCACAAAGGTAGGGACCAAAATAGTTAATTTGTGGTAGGCATCACACTGGTTAACCAGCTCACACTACATGAGAAGGAAACCCAGTGTTACTATTAAATAATAAACACTATTATATAATGTTTATAAATAGATTTGGATACTCTATAGATGGTATTTTTAACAGACAGCAAGTAGTTTATAAATAATAACAATAAGTAATAGAGGCAATCTTGATCTCAATTACCAACATAACATCGTTTTGGTTTCTGATAGCAGTTTGTGCCACTTTTATCAGGTACAGTGAGCATGGAAAAAAACAAGTCCTACATCTGGATGGAAAAAGCTCAGCACACCAGAGCAGCTTTGGAGCCACATGCTACAGCCTCCTTGAGTTCTGTGAGTTTTCCCCCAAGACAGTCTGGAAGAGGAAGCTACAAAATGCAAAATGAATGCCAGGAAACTCAAATTCAGCCTGCAATGGTTCACACTTCCACTGGGGAAAAAGTAAGGAGAGATGCTGAGGGAAACAGCAAATTACTAAAAGCCACCACATTTGTTAAGACTCTAGGTCACATGAGTATGAACTGCATGAATCAAAAATCATTCTATGTGAAGTATTGATTGTTGGCAGACAAGTCTCAGAGTGAATTTATTGACTAATAGCAAACTGACTGCTAGGAAGGGCCCTTCCATTGGCATCAAAATAGCTTTGACAAAGGAATCACAAAATTTACCAGCATCTGCGGGAACAGACCTGCACACAGAGGGGAGGCTGCCTTTGAAACGTTGTCTGGGCTTGCCAAGAAGTAAATCCCTCTTGTTCTTGGTAGCACATAGTATATTTCTAACAGGTTTCCACAAAGCACACCATGTTTAATGTGGAAAACAAACACTCAGCCCCCTTACCTGAACCATCAGGAATGGACCTCACAAATGTGGGAAGCATCTTCACTGCAGCCGTTGGGTTAAAATCCCTGGAGAGGCCGTTCTTCATCTCTCTCCTGAAGCGAGCCATAACATCCAACAGCGTTTCATCAGAGAGCCGCATGGCGTAAAGGTACTTATCAATCTGGGGAAAGACACACACCACCACAGAGTGAAAGGCTGCCCTGGGGTGCCCAAGTGAGCCTATATCTCTCTTTAACTGCAAGGACGGTGTAGAGCCCCAGCTTTGCCCTGAGGCTCTGGCCAAGGTGACAACACAGCCACATGCTTCGTGCCTTGTCTTCTGACTCAAAATAATAGAAAATATGTAAGTCTAGGACCTATTGAGGCGAGTTCCATCCTACTGCCTTCTCAAGGCACAACCCAGTCCCACATCACTTCCCCTCCTCTTTTCCACACAAAACCATCTGCCCACAGCCTCAGATCACTACCTCCAGTCCTTGCCCCACTTCTCAGCTCTCCTGACTGTCCACGAGCCAAACTGGAGTTAAAAATCCCTCTTTTGGCACCTTGTCCCAGTTGGGTTGATGTGGGTGTCAAAGGTGCTTTGTGTTTAAAGCCTTACATTGGGAAGGACTTGCTACAGTAGCTTTGGGGCTACATCCCAGGCTGAGAAATTATGTTCATGTAGCAGATCATTTTCTGTCTCCCACTCCAAAGCTGTAACAGCCAGAGAGTCTGGAAAGATAGAATTTGGATGTGGGCAGGTGGCACCTTCCTTCTCAAGACAAAACATCAAATTAGTTGTTGACTTCATCCTTGTGGCTTCCAATGACAGGAGCTTTCTGTACCACCCTGGAAAAAGGAGGCAGTTCAAGTTTTCCAATATTATTGCCTTCCATAATATTACAACCACCTTCACTGTCAGGAAAACTGAGAGATGCTTTGATGCCTGAAAAATACAACATGGCCCTGAGGGGTTCTTGCCAAACACACCTCCCACCCCTTTTACCTCAGTTGCTGGTCTATTCTTGCCTTGTTCCTTTACCTGCCTTGGAAATTTGGTTCCACAAATGGCTCAGACCTAAGCCACACCTTTAGGATCACTTTTGCTTGCAGCTTAGCAAGACTAAAAAAATAAAGCCCTGCCCATGTTTTCTGTCCTCAGCAAAACTGGAAAAGCCACCTCATTTTAAACCCCAGGCCAACTCTGTGCCAAGGCTCTGTGTGTCTCCTTGGCTGCTCTGGAAGCCTTGGGAGCAACTCATCTCCAAGCTGGCATTATGTCTTACAAGACCAAGGCCACAGTAAAACACTTGATCTGAAACATAGGCACACAAGTGCTCCATATACCAGGGACTTTTAGACAGGAAGCAATGAATAACACCCTTCGCAAAGGAAATGCAATCAAAATGTCATTAAACCCTAAACTGACCATAAAACCGGCACCGATTTAATTGTTTGTACAGAAAGTACTCCTGCCCATCCTACTCAAGGTCTCACCAAAGACAGTATCTCCCTAAGCCAGACACCGCCCTGCCATGACCCAGCACTTATTTACACAGACAAGGAGGAAGGCATGGATAGTGCTGCTGGGCACAGTTACCCAGCCTGATCCCAAACCACAGGGCTGGGGGCCAGGCAAGCCTGGACCACAGGGGACACAGCTGGAGGCTGCACAAGCTGTGAACTTTTCAATGTCATTGCTTGCAGAGGAACAATACCATGATTGATAATACCACGATGAAAATGAGACCATGCATTTTCCCCACGAACCGGTGACGTGACGGTGCAGGCGTACAGCTGAAGGGCAGAAGAGCTGAGCTCAGGTTCTCTGCAACAGAGGCCAAATGCAAGACCCCAGGGCAGCATCCGCACAGCCCAGCTGTGTCCTGTGCCGCCCTCACGGGCTGACAGCCCCCTCACAGCAACAACCACAGCCAGTCGCTGGTATTATTTCCCTCCAAGAATAAAAACCTGGATGGGACGTGCCCTCTCTGCAACCCCAAACACTGTGGGGATGCATGCAGAGGTGTCTGGCTGAGCAAGAAGGTCTCTCCTTCGTGGCAAACCCTGCCACGGTTTTTTTTAGCAGAGTGTGTAAAGCCATGATGTCAGAGCATGAGGATACTCCCTTTTAAAGGAGGGGGGAACCAACCTCTTTTTCAGGCTGAGCTTTCAGCAGCCCACACTGCCGCTCAGAGGGATGATTCCCCAAATCTCCCAGTGAAAGCTACACTAAACATCATTCACAGTCAGACCTCACCGTGCAATTAATACACCCCTCTACAAAGCCCCACTGCTGTAACCTCCTCCCAAAACCAGGGCGGAAGGATTCCCGCTCACCGAAAGCCCTGTTGTGAACGCAGGTTGTGGCGTTTGCACAGTCAGGACTGACGAGCCCATTCTCCCCACCTCTGCCCCTGTGCTGCCCTCAGCAGCGAGGGAAAACGGGAGGGAGGGCTCTTTTTGCTCCCGTGAAAGACCAATGAGCGCTGTCAGCGCCCTTACATAATTGGGCTGGACCCTCCTGCACGCAGGGAGCATCGCGTTTCATCGCACCGAGGCCATCCATCTCCACCGCCGAGAGTCCCGGGGCGGGGACACTGAACCTCCGCTTGAAAAAAAATCGCTCCTATAGGTTACAGTTTCCAA
>VZRN01000794.1:1319495-1373634 GCA_013397935.1 Dasyornis broadbenti | reverse complement strand
AAAAAAAAAAGGCAGGGTTTTTTCTCCCAGACGGGAAAAGGGTTAGTCATTCCAGCAGTGTGGCAGCAAGAGAATAAGTGCAGCCCTCCAAGGGAAAACTCCCAGCAAATAGCCATAAATAACTTGAGGCGGGGGGAGTTGGAGGCTGGATTATGGGATGGAGGTTTAATAACTCCCTGCTCTGCCTGCAATAAAAGCCGATCACAAAGCAAATCTCAGCCTTATGCACAAGGAAGCTGTGGAAAGGCTGGTCAGGACAGACAGGAGCTGCCGGCAGCACCCAGGCAGACCCACAGCCCCACTGAGGCTCCCATGGGAGACAGGTGCCAGCCCTTCCAAGGGGATAGCAGAGGCCAGGAACAATTTCAGGCAGCCAGTTGTGTGGGCAAGGAGCAGGAAACACTGCTTTATTTAGTTGCCACCTCAGAGTCACCCCCCGAGGAAAGGCATCTTCTCAGAGTTCCACTATGGGAGTCCTCCAAAAGCTCAATCACTTTTTTTCTCTTTTTCTTTAAAAAAAAAACAAACAAACAAAAAAAACCAGACAGAATCTGTGAGCAATTTTTTTAAAACAGCATTTCATAATCTGAACCACATTCATGTAGTTTTTCCTGGTCCCATAGGAAAGATGCAGTTTGTACTGGGGCAAAAGAAGTTTCTGAAAATCCAGCCACTGCAGTAGTTGTGAATAAGTATAAAGAAACAGGCAGCACTAAAAGCTTAAATCTAAGGGCCATGCCTTAAACACATGCCTCATTCCCCGGACATTGTCAACAGTCAGTGGTATCCAAGAAGAGAGTACTCCCACAACAATTTCAGAAATCATTAGCACCTATTTTACTGACATAGCCTTCATACCAAAACTTCATAATGAAAACATTTTTCTGCAGAGCTAATCATACTCCTTTCAGCATTAGGAAGATTCATCAGGAGCCAAGGCATGTTGAAACAAGTAGTTTAGACATTTTGAAATCGTTTGTGCTTACTTTTGATTTATCAGATTGGTTCCTAAAAAGCCTTTATAGGGGCGGGTCACCAATACAGGGCTCTTCTTGATACTACTTGTTACATTTTATACTACATTCCATCACATTTTTTTCAAGATTAAACAACATCTATATGTCACTCCTGGATTGCAAGACCTTTTTCTTCACTCAGGTAAGACAACAAAAACATATTGTTTCCCTGACAGACAGAAACCAGGCAACACCTAGAGGCTCCCTTTGCTGGGGCCAACTACTGCAGGTACAAACCTGTTGGAAACAAAAGGCAGTTTTCAAAGCTCCCCTGCACACAGGCCAGTGGCACAGATGCCAGGGATGCTCTGTGACTCCCTTTTCCCTCAGGATGGGAGTCAGTCCTTTAGGGAAATCAGGGCCTCAGTTCAGTTTGTGACAAGTCCTCTGTCTCAGCAAGGATTCTGAGCTCCTGCTGCTGTCTCTGAAATGTCACAAACCTTCAGGGAACATATGTTTGCAAAAATATCTGGATAATTTAAGCTGCTTGGACCACATGTGTATTTATACAGCACAGAGCATCACACATTGCAAGCTTGCTGCTGCAAACTAAGGTGACATCAAAGTGCCATTACGAGTGGTTTCACTGGAAAATGCTCCCTTGCAGGGGACACAGGATTCATGAGATGAACAACCCCTTCTCCCTCAATGCTACACATCCACCCTGCCTACTCCTCCTGCTTGCCACGACACATCTTGAAAAACATTCCAAAAACTAAAAAATTGAAAAAAAAATCATAAGGGAGTGTATACAAATCCAGCATAACCAGTACAAAAGCACTAGTTCTTAGATGTGGGCTATCTCCAGGGCCTGAAATCACCAGCCCCATCCATGCCCCAGACCAGGTTTCCCACTGTAGAAATGCAGCTGCAGAGCATTAGTGCTACACAGAGATGGGAATTAAAAAAAAAAAGAAAACAAGGTCACAAGAGAAGAAGAATGTTGAGCCTTGGCTCATCAGCACTTTTAACCTATTCACACCCCTCCTATGACCCACAGCAGCATCCTGAAAGTGACCTGTCACCTGTGCCACTGAACACTGAGCTGATGGCTTTGATGAACCAGCAAGGCAGAGGAGCAGTCACGGCATCCAGGAGCCCCACGGGGCAGCATGGAGAGCAGGGACAACGCCTTGGTTGGCAGCCCTCAGCCACAGGCACGTACCAGCAGAAAGTGCTGCTCTTCCGGAAGTGGAGAGGAGAGGGAGGGACCTGAAATGATGCCATGCAGGCATGTATCCCTAGAAGTGGCACACTGATGGAGCACAGACCTCACAAGCAGCACGCTGAGATGGAGCAAGAGCACTTTTGCCCCATGCAGAACCAGGAAGTGGAGCCCACCAGCTCCCAAGAGCTGCAGCGAAGCAGAGCCTCTGGCTGCCACAGACACCCTCCCTACAGGACAGCCAAAAGTGAGAAGGCTCAATATCCGTTCCAAAAGGATACAAACAGGAAAAGATGTCTTATATCCTCCAAAACCAGTAGCCTGCCTTTTTTTTCCTTTTTAAATTGGGTTTTATTTTTTTCTTTTCCAGACAAAACCAGATTGATCCATAAGAATGCTTTACAGCTCCCTGGCCAAACAGTTTCCCATGCTGTCAGACAATAGCAGACCCATGGTGCCAAACCAGCCTGCAATAAATAACCCCCAGAACACCACAGAGTTTCCCTGTGCCTGCATGCTCCCCCTGTGCCTTCCCCACAGCTTTTCTGCTGCTGGTTGGCCACCACACACACTTGTGCTTATCTTGGCTTTCTAAATATAACACACAACGCGAGACAGAGAAGGCCTTACCCAGGCACACACGCCTGGCACCAGCAGCAGCACTCATAAATCCTCCAGGAAAAGGAACAGAGTGGGCCTGGGGAACAGGGAGAGAGAGCCACATAAGTGGGGCCAGGAGGTGCAGAACGCTGCAGGCTGAGCGCCGCCTCCGGCTCCTCGCGAGATCCACTGGGCGGAAAAGCAAAAGCCCTAAAGCACGGAAGGAGACATGGAAAACACGGGGAGCTGTCTCAGGGTTTCTCCAAGAGAGGAGTGGGCACGGGTGAGCATGTCTTGAGTGGAGCAGGATGGGCCACCCACACCGTGGAGCTGAGGTCTCCCCAAGCACAGTCAGAAGTCCAAAGAGATGAGGTGCTCTTCTCTTGCTGGGAAGATTCCCAAGCCCCAAGAACACTACAAATTAGTACTACTAATGCTGTCATTGAGGCTTTCCCAAAATATTTTAGGGATGCCTTCAGCCACACTCCGGTGGGTCACACAGCACTGCTGGAGGAGGTGGCAGAAGGGAAGCCTCTGTTTCCTGACGTCAGCCTGGCTCATCGACATTTGCAATAATTTTCCCAATTTGAGTCCCCACATCCTATCCCCAGGCTCCTTGCTCCCTACAGCTCTGCAATATGCTCAGCCAGGACGTAACTGCCATGTTTTTATTTATCCTGTGCTCCACACCCTTTTCCTTGTGGCAGTCCTCAATCCCAGGGCTGTACCAACCACACAGCAGCAACCACCTAATGCTGAAGGAAAAGAAGCCTATGGAAATGCTTCTTTTTAAGCACTGACAACCATTTCCTGTAAATTCCAAACCTGCAGTGGCACATAATTCAAAAACTACCTACTCGTAGCCTGCTGGAGTGGAGATGCTCACAGACACCCTTGGAATGAAGGGGAAATCCCCTCTCCAGGGATGCTGGTGCCTACTAAAACCAGGAAAAGCCATCACTCCCACCCCTCACTGCCGAAGCCTCTTAGGTCCTGCTTAACCGGCCGCTGTGCATCCATCACCCATACCCCACTCCCATCTCCACCGGCGATGCTCTGGAGGGCTTAAACCCGGGGTTATCCCTCCTTTCTCCCGCAGCTGGGTGGCTCCGGCGACAAAGCAACAAAACCAACACGCGGAGAAAAAAAATTAAAATATTTTTTAAATTAAAAATAAATTTTTAAAAAGTGGTGTGGGACGGGGGCGGCCCTCGGCCGGGGGATGTCCATCTAACCTTTTTGACCTGGTCCTCCTTCAGCTCCGTGAAGTAGTAGGCCAGGAGCTGGGCGGCGATCATCCTGCCGGCTGCAGCGGCGGCTCCGCGCACGCAGCGATGCGGGGCCCGGGGATGGCCGCGCCGAGGCGAGCAGAGCCGAGCACCGCCCCTTCCTCCTCCTCCTCCGGGCCGGCCCCAGCCCCAGCCCCAGCCCCGCCCGGCGGGACGTGCCGGGTGCGCAGCGCGGAGCAGCTCGGCGCTGTTCCCGGTCTGGAGAAGGAGGAGGGCAATGCCCCGCCGTACCCCAGAGGGTGTCTGCAGCAGCCATGGAGACGGGCTGCTGAAGCCTTCCCTGGGGAAAAAAAAATGAAAAGGAAAAAACAAACAAACAAACAAAGAACCTTCTTCGTGGCTAAGGCAAATGGCATCCTGGCCTGTGCCAGGACTAGTGTGGGCAGCAGGACCAGGGAAGTGATTCTTCCCCTGTACTCAGCACTGGTGAGGCCATACCTCGAGTGCTGCGTCCTGTTTGGGGCCCCTGAATTCAAGAAAGACATTGAGGTGCTGGAATGTGACCAGAGGAAGGCAACGGAGTTGGGGAAGTGTCTGAAGTACAAATCTGATGAGGAGCTGCTGAGGAAGCTGGAGTGTTGAGCCTGGAGAAAAGGAGGCTCAGGGGTACCTTCTCACTTTGCATCTCTCTCTCTCTGATGGAGAGGGCCTCTCCTCTGCACGTGTGCTCCCCACAATTTTGCCATGTTGGAGCATATTCCCCAGCAGCCCAAGGAGACATCCACCACCATGAAGGCTCTGAGGGCCCACACACAAACAGTTACAGAGTGCTCCTCCAAAAGCTAAAGGCCAAATGCAGATGTCAAAGTGGCACATGACAGCAGCCCACGGGGCTCTTGCCTGCACCCTGTCCATCCACAGGGACAGGAACACACACCCATGCAAAGGGTGGTGATGCTGGAGGTATGATTTGCATACAGATTGTCTACCACAGTCTGAGTGATTAAAAACCTGCTTCTTGAGTTTCCGGCTTCCTTTTCAGTGCTACTTTAATTAAATGATTTCGCTGGCCAAAACCAAGAGCTGCTTTGGCAGACACATCCTCCTTCAGACTGCCCTAGTCACTGCAGGCAGGGTGGGCAGGATTTCCTCCTCTGTTTCCAAGCTCAGAGAGATTTTCATCGAGCGTTTCACTGCTCTGCACGTGTTACTCCTGCTCATTTGCTTGGCAAGCTAAGGAGCAAACCCGCCCATGCTCCCCAGCACAGGCAGGCTGCCTGGCTGCAGGCACAGCAGCAGTGCCCTGCCACCAGCACAGCTGGAGCTCACGGGTGGCACAGGGACATGGGGCTGAGCTGAATCATCCCAGCATCCAGCAACATCACCCAATCCCTTACGCTTACCAAGCTCTCCCTCAGATATAATTCACTGCTCAGTCACGCACCTCCTCTTCTACTGGTCAGAAACTATCTTTAATTCCCAGTCAGGCTTGCTCCTGTTTTCAATCCATCTGTTATCTGCTAAGCCTTGTCTTTCATCTGAAATCACTCTCCTCGCTCTCGGGTGTTCACTTTCTATAAATACACTGAAAGTAACCCTACACAGTCTCAGCTTTTGCTTCACTAGGTAAGACAGACTTAGCTCTCTTTGGTCTGAATGCTGCCTCATACTGCTCAATTTCCACAGGTTTTATGTTAGCGGAGCTGCCGCTACATGAGGTTTACAAGCGCTACTATCTATCCCCTCCAGCTCAGACACTCCGAACACCACCTACACAGACAATACGCCCCTCAGTTACCTTGCTTTAAATGAATGTTTATTCATTTAAAGCACTTGGACGCAAGCTCAAGTTGTTTTCAACTAAATCTTTGACCAAATGAAAGGAATTCAAGGCATCCCCTCTGGCTCTCAAGGAATTTGAATCAGACAACTAAAATGCTCAAAGTGGTCTTCTCTTTATCATGACACCTGTTGTAAGAACATGCAAGAGGAGGACGTTTGTTTTCTCTGTCTGCCAAAATTGTGACTTGGAAGTGAATGGAGAATGTCATAGATCATTAAAGTGGCCTTTGGCTCCCCTGATCATTTGTATTATAACATATTTCCAAACTCAGAAACAACAGTCTCAGGTTTCCCTTAAGCTACAAGAAACAAAAAGTAAGTTCAAAACATCACTAGACAAGCCCTAGACAGAATCAAGGTTCTGTGCAATGAGAATAAAACCTGCACACATCACAACCCCCCAAATAAATTAAAGAATTAAGTATACACTGCAGCAGGAGGTGGTTCATGGGACAAAGTCAGAAGCAGTTAGGGGATGGTTAAACAAGTATTGCAAATAATTGGGTTTGTCTTCAGTTGTTGAGCATGGCATTCAGGAAAAATGAACTTGACACTGTAAAAGCCACTAAAGAAAATGTAAGAGTCTATCCAAGGCAAAACAGCTGCAATATTTAAATGGGTGGTATTTTCAAACTGCTCCGTGCAAGGATAGGAGCGCATGACCAGCTTTGATGCTGTAACCAGCAGTGGGATGAATGAGCTTTCCTGCTGCCAGGGAGCTGGAAGGGCAGCCAGATATCCCTGTGGACACTCCAACCCTTGGCAAGCCCTCCTTGCATTGCCAGGCCAGCAGTGAGCGCACAGGTGTTATTTTTGGGGGGGTCTGGGAGGAGCTGTGCACAGGCTGTCAGGCAGGAGCAACCAGCTCTTCACCTCTGCCTCCATGAGTCTCGTACTACCTTAGCATCGAGCCCTGGGTTTTTCCTTCTGCTTTACTGGAAGGGATCAATTCAGCAGCCAATTAATTACCAGCACCTCATGTACTCTGCCAGGCATCCAGCAGGCTATTTTGAAAGGCACTGTCCTTTAAGACAAATTACTGGAAGCTGAACGTGACACCTGATGACTTGCAGCTATTTTGATTGCGCTCTAATCTTATTGTTCCCATTTAGCGCTACCCAAGTGTTTCAACTGATTGAAGTAATTCTGTGAATCAGCTCTCCTGGATGTGGGTTAGGTTTTTTACCCCCCTTTGCCTATTTCTTCATTAAGTGTTCACTGCTCTACACAAGTCTGCATTCCAATTGAACTATACAATGAGGTTTGTTTTTTTTTTTTTTTAATGTTATGACATAGTTTTGATGTACACAGCTGATAGATGCTTCCTGCTTTTGTAAGGAAAAAACAAAGTTGTAGTTGTGTTTGATGGGAGTTTTTTAAGTGTCTGGAAAATGCTTGATCCCCTTTTCCTTTACACTGCATTTCCTTTCACAGTTCTCAAAGCATAATCTCTAATAAACAGCAAGTTCCCCGTTAGTGACAGCAGCTTTTACTAATGAGGGAAACCTCCCATTCCAGGGTAGGAAACCAAGTGCTTGCACAGAAGAAATCAGCATTGATTTGTGCTGCACTTAGTGCAGAAGCTACTAAGAAAATCTAAAAGCAGCAGAGATATCAGTTTGATGAGCAATTCAGTTGAACATGGTTAAACACATTATGCAATTTCACCTTGCCAGGAGGCACAGCAAGCAAGCAGTACCACACAGCCAGCCAGGATGCTTTCCCTCATGGTCTCCCTATGAAGAAACAAAATTAGCTAGGAATGCCTTGAGGGGAGCTCATTCCATGCACAGGAAAGGCCATTCCACGTGCAGACAGAGAGGAACACACTTAGAAAGTTATTTTTACACTCCTGGTACAGCACTCCAGGAGTATGTTTCCAAAAGATGTTTTAGGCACAAAGACTAAGAAGGGGTTCTGATTTTACATCTGTGCAAAGGAAAGCAATGACTATTCCAGTCTTCTGACTCAGCTTGGTCCCTGTACTCGTTAAACATTTTTTCCATTGAGGTGAGAACTGCTGCATCAAGCAAGCATTTTTTATAGTGCATTATAGTAAATCATTACTGCAGCTCATATACCTATAAAGCAGACCATACACATATATTTATATGCACACAGAAACATACCAACAAATTCAGTTTGTAAGGCAATAGAAGGGCGTTGGTTAAGGGGATGAACCCAATGTCAATGAACTGCCTTTCTTGACCAGAAGGTGAAGCATTTGTTTCATTTCATGAAACATTTCTTGACTCCAGCAAACTGAAATGAGCAAAAATGAAGATTTCTTGTGTGTACTAAATCTCCAGTGCTAGTAAACAATGTTAAAAGAAATTATGCTGAAAAAAAGGCAAAATATAGAGTGCAAACTGGTTTGAAATTTCAAAAGGGGTAAATTCAAAGTATTTTCAGTTGTTCAACTCAATTCTTATCTTCAGAAGAGGCAGTTCAACACCAGTTAAAGGGCTGGCTGCATAACCAGAAACTCACTTAAGTGATAAGGCAGGTACAATGATTTAAACAAAGGAAATGCAACCTAATTTACTGTACTATACAGAGACAGCTAAAATCTGCTTTCAGCTCCTCACAGACCATTGAGCTCGTTTGTCAAAGTTTAGCTCTAACACACCCACTGTGTGGGAAGACTTACAAAAACAAAGCCAGTCCTTCAGCCCTGCAAAAAGCAGTTAACCTCAGCAGACAGCTGGTGTCTGCACACTGCTGCGCACTGTCCCAAGAAGGTTTGAATGGCAGAGTCCAAATCAGTGCCCTTTAATGATAGTGCACCTTTGCTATGTGAGCAGTAAATCCATAACGAAGAGCATGTACTTCCAGCATAGGGAACATGACCTGCCCCTCTCTTCTGGATTTCCACTAACACCAAACAAGGTGATACCTCTCAACCCAGGCTAAGAGGCCAGGTTCCACTAAGGATACACCTTTCTCCTTGATTCAGCATTTAACGCTAGCAAAAATCAGTTTATATCACAAGTCCCAGACCCACAGAGGTGCCAGCCTTAATTGCCGAGGCTTCAGATTTGTACTCCTTTTCCAGCAAGACCCAGTGTAAGGGACTCTTTTCCAAGCCCAGTTAATATTCTCACAGCACCCCACCCTTTAGCCCAGAAGGGGTGTGAAGGAGGTACTTACTTGACACAATGGGGAGCAGCAGGAGCCAGGAACATCCACAGCATTCTGCTCCTTCCGTGTGGCCATAGCAGGAGCACCACTTGAAATGTCACATGGTCGTCACAGGGGGCTGTCAACAAAAAAAGAGGCAGAACTGTAGGTTTTCACATCTCCCTCCACAGCCTCAAGATGTCTCTGAAAACTACACACTCCACAGACAGGTACACTCTTAAAAGCCCATCCAGCAGCTGGGATACAGCAGACACACACTCAGTGTTAGCATCACCCTGAGAGAGAGAGGAAACTGGGGACATGTGGGCTATGGACCACAAGCGTGACCCAGAAGAATGGTGGAAATGGGGAACATGTTGGCAAAGCTCTGGCCCATGCATAACTTCAAGATACAGCAGTGCCAGAGGATTCCTGCCTCACACAGGGAAGGAGGGCTGAGCATGCAAATGTGCAATAAAACACCCAAGTCCTGTTAACAATTTGTTATTCTAATTAAAAGAACCCACAAAGCCTTGAAAAAAACAAAATATTCACATTAAAAATCAGTACAGGAAGAGAGTTACAGATGCTGCTGGGCTTGCAGCTAAGCATCATCCAGGAGCAACCACAGACTCTGAGCTGCTCTGTGATAATCTTGTGGTACATTTTTTTTTTTTCTGCTAAAGTCCAAAGCTGTCTCAACAGAGGCTGGAGGCAGATGCAAACAGCACATCTGAGCAAAATTTTGGCTTCTTCAACTTCACAGGCTGTGTTCATGAAATATTTCAGAGTGGAATCAGAAACCCAGTGAGGTCAGCCCAGGCCAGGTCCTGGGGCATCTACATGGCCTATTTGGGGGTGTCCTCTCTCTCCACTTCAACATTTCTTCCCTCAAGCCACTCTGGCTCTCTCAGGTTTTTTGGGGTGGCAGTGGGATTGAAGGCTTTCTGTGAGGAAAAGTCGGAACTGCCCCAAGCTGAACGCTCCTGCAACCCATGGGGAAACTGGGGACAGGTATCCATACTGGTGGATACCAGTGCACACTGATAACACTTCTACACTGGGGAAAGTGTTGCATTAATTTTGTCTTAGTTTCTCACCATCCAAATCCATTTTAATTAATATTTCCCAGGTGGAGTCAGCTTTGCCCACAATGGAGATTGGTGAGCCATCTCCCATCCTTTTGTCCACTCATAAGTTTCTTCCTCCTATTTTCTCCCCTGTCGTGCTCAGGAAGAGACTGCAGGCAGGCTGGGTGGGTGTCAGGTAGCCAGATAAAGTCAACCTGCCACACCAGGTCAAATATAAATCCAGAAGAGATTCTAGACACCTATCTTCATTCTCAGATTTTCAGACACAAAAAGAAAAGTAGAGGTGGAATAAATAATTTTCAAAAACTCATTTTTGTGTCAGAAAGTAAGTTCTTGGTTTAATCAAATAGGTTTCTCCATCCCTCTGACCCATTCCTGCTAGGAAACCTGAGAGTCTGACTTCATGACATAGCTACAAAAGATGGGTGATTGAGACCTTTTTTTTAATATAGAAAAGTAAGCTTTTCTTGTCATCTCAGTGCTTTAAATAGGGAATCCAGCTCTATTGACTTCCTGGTCAACAGCTCTGCCCCCAGATTTCAGCTGCGGTCCCAGTACTTGCTGCAGCAAGAGATAACCCCATCCTGCTTGTCCTTTCCTTCCTTCCTGGAAGAAGATACAGTTTTTAGGAACGCAAAAGTATCCTCACAAGAGCCCTTGTATCCTAGGCCGCTACAACTCATCCCTGCTGGTTCCTTTGACAGCTGCTGAGTTCACTAGTCCTGTCTGAGACCTAACCCAACATGGACAGACCCATGGGCATCCCTGTCTCCCAGCAGGATATTTCTACTCTGATGTTTGACATCGATACAAACAAATGTTTTAATCACAAGTTTTATCTATAACCTTGCTTTGGACAGATTACAGCAACAATAGCCTATGGCTATCAGTCAACATTCAGACCCAGAAAATACCCTCAGCTGTTTTATCACCTGCCCTCAGTATCAGATGCTTCAGATTCAGGACACCAGCATGAAGCTGCTGGGATGCAGGTGTGGCACAGGTGAGGAGCTCTCATGCTTTTCAGTATCAGCCTGGTCAGCCCCTTCCCTCCCCTCACAGCAGTGTCATTACACGTGGTTTAACAGATGCTCCCCTGGCTGGCGGGATGAGCACCCTCCTGGCAGAGCTTTGTCAGCATCCCAAGCATCCCAAGGGGACTTTCGCCTTGCTCTGCAGCACTGCATATTCAGAACAGCAGGGTTTGACTTGGGCTCTTAAACTTTGACCAGAGCTGGGACAATAAATCCAAATGACTTCCAACTGCACAAGAGGAATTTGCTTAAAAAAAATCCCGAATTTTTCACATACCCTTGGCTTTATCAGGAGAGCAGTCTGGACAGTAAGACACAACCACCAGCACAAATAGGATCCCAAATATATTTGAAAAGCAAAAGAGCCTCTCTGCAGTCGAATGACGATGGTGCTTCATTTGGATCTGCTTTCCAAACACTTCCACAGCACCCCCTTCCAATCACAACATGCCACTTTGAAATGCCAGTACCACTTAGCTCCTGAGCCTATTAGACCATGAAGCAATAAACCCAGAGAAACAAAAATAACCCAGATACCTACTTTAGCACCCAGCTGAGTAGACAGGTGTTATCCCGAGAGCTCCGTGGCAAAAGCATCTTCAGAAATGCCATAGCTTGACCTTTGCACAACGGGCAGCATGAAGCTGGTCTCCAAAAGCCGTAGTGTCTTCCCAAAAGGTGCTAATATTATCGATAGCCCTTTGTTTCTTTGCACTCAAGGTTTCTCCCCGTCAGCTTTCTGGCATTTGCCAGTGTGGTGCACGCTTTACTGGGCAGATATTGAGCTGCAAATTCCTTCATACTTCTCTATCCACAGCATTCTGCAGCTAAAGCTCTAGCTGGCCAGCAGATGAAAATGCCACTTACTGCTTATTCCTGCTGCAGTTTGTTGAATTAAAACCTCTTTGTTTGCAAGCTGTAAACAAATTCTTCTTAATCTTTCAATAAAAAATGTCAATTATGCTCTCTAACAATGTAACTTCATTGTCATGAAAGAAGGCATTGCTATTGCTCTAATCGTGATAACATATCAGCTGCTTTTAGAGTCAATTCCTTTTTGTGCAAAATTTAATGACCATGCAATTATTCAAATTTCAGACTAACAGACTGGGCTTTAGACCTACAGCTCTGAAAACCCTTTAGACCTTGCTCTGAAAGTACACACTTGAAAGCAACAGAAAAGGCTCTAGACCAGAATTTCTGAGTTCAGAACGCAAAACACCTTTATAATTCCTTCAGCACAGCCAGACTCAGGCCCACGTTAAACGCAGCTACTTCATTGGAGAGCCAGGGAAAGAAAGCCAAATTCTCAGCATGCTATCAGAGGTGCTTCCCAGGCCCTTGGCTTTCATTTGACTTCACTGGGAACTGTGTTTATGTCCAGTTTCCTCGACTCTCTGTGGTTTCAGTGCATTTCCTGCAGAATCGCTGGCCACAGCAGATGTGCCCTTCAGGCCTTTCAACTTTTTTTTTTTTTTTTTTTTCTCATGCCAGTATTTATCACATTTGTTTCCAGAATCAGCTGCTGCTCCCAAATCAGCGTCCGTAACTTTCCGCTATGAAGTGTTCAGGACGTGCCTGCTGGGAAAGCACCTTCCTTGTTTACCTGCTCAGACCCTCACAGACTTTCCCTCCATGCCTTTCCGCAATCCATTTTCTCCTGCAGAGAGCTCCCCTCTACGACCAAGTTGTCCACCACCAGCTGGTCTGCTCCATTAACCACTTACATCCCAATCCTAGTCATGCTTTATTTATGCTTCCATGCAGCCACAGGCAGAGGTACCTACTGCCCCAGGATTTCAGCTCACCCCAAAGGTGAACACTGAGGAGAGTGCCTGGGCTAAGCTCAGCCCCGTGGGTCTCATCCCCTCCACATCTCCCTGCTTTCCAACTCTTGTGGCAACACAGAACAGCCTTATTTTTAGCTCCCAGTAGGCGACAAAGCCTGACACGATGAGGACAGTCCTCCACAATAGCCTGGCGGGCAGTGGTCCCAGTCCCACAGCTGAACAGATGGCCCAGCATCCCTGGCCAAGCCAGCCCTATGAGAACAGGGGCTTCCCAGGTGCACAGAAACCTTTGGCAAGCTGAACCTCCAAGCAGCAAATTGAGAACACCAAAACCAGCCCTCAGAAAAGTAAATTGAATCAATAACACCAGTGGGTTTGAAGAACAAAACCCTGTTCTGAAATGCCTGAGGCTGGGAGCTACATCTCATCTCCAAGTCCAAATAAAATGGATACCAGTAAGGTAACAACCCCACTGCTACCCCCTGCATTGAACAATAAACGCATTAATCACTTAACTCAGTTAACTCCCTTGAATAGTCCTTGTAATTAACAGCTCTTTACATTCCACACCTTGGAAGGCTGACATCCCTTTTCTCCACTATTAAGACTTACTTTAAAGTTGCACTGATATGCAACAACAAATTTATGGTGAAGCTTTGAATGTTGATGTCCATACTCTTCACTTATCTCTCCTCTCTTCTCCAAACAGTCTTAGTCTCCCCTCATCTCTTCTGGGTTTTTTTTTTTAATATAGCTTCAGTTTGGTTTTTGTCTGGTTTTAACTTAGACTTTTCTAGATAAAAATAATAATTTGGGCTGTTTTGGAAGGGTTGGGTTGTTTTGGGCTTGGGATTTTTTTTTAAATAACCAGTCAGGAAACACCAAGACTGAAAGGACCTTCTTGCACTCCTCCCAGCAAGCTCCTGCTTGCCAAGATTCCCCAATATTTGGTTCTTCAACTCCTGCACGAGAAACCTCCCACCCAGAGCCCTTTGTCCATTTTCCTGTAGCCAATTCCTTGTGCCAGTGGGAGGGGCTTTCTGGAGGAACCTATGTTTACCAGGTTTCTTACCAAATCTGTTCTCTCTTCACAGAACACAGCTTTTACTGACTCTAGAGGTGCCTGGGCTGTGCAAGGCCCCCAGTCTCAGAGTGCAGAAGAAATGTAATGCTGAGTAGTGAAGAGGCTGGCATCTGAATGGTGTTTAAAAAAGCACACAAGATCAAAATTATTTTGGCATTCCCCTCTCAGACAGACATGATCCATCACGTTTACAGCACCTTCAGTGTGCACCTGCAAGGTGATAGTATCAATGAGAGAAAGGAATACATTAATTCTAATTTTGGTGGGTTTACATCTTGCTTTCCACATCAGCTTTACAGAGTGGATTTGGTGCTAGGACAAAGAAGATACCTAGCTTATTTCCCTTCTTCCTCTCACCTCAACAGGCCACCTGTGTACAGGAATAGATCCCTTATATTCTTATTTTACATACATATATATATATATATGTATTTATCACTTGACAAGCTACTGACTTAACAAGTCTGAGAAACGCTCTGATTAAGCCCCCAATGACAGTTCAAGGCAGTGATGGTCCTTTCTAGAGAAACTCTAAGTTTACCTAGAAAACGACAACATTCACCAAGTCTCCTGTTCTCCCTACCTCACTCCCCCTCCACGTAATTCTTACGGTGACCTTGTATCTGGGACCTTCAAACCAAAGCCAGCTCATTTCACCAAACACAAAGGAACAAATCTAGAAAGACCAAAGAAACAATACTTTCATTTTGGTATTACCTACATTTCAGCCTCAAACTCCTTTACACTAATCTGCTAATCCTATCTAATATTGACTTCTCAAGAAGGGAGATCATACTAATCAGGATTTCTGAAGGATTTCCACATGATCCCATATTTACTTTTGAACTTTGTCAGAGTGACAAAAGGAAGATGTCGCCACCGAGCTGCTACTGCATTGTCTCTGGATTATGAGTCAAGGGCCAGCACTGTCCAAATCTACAGCCACCAAAATGTGTCTCTAGTGAGCAAACCAACATAATTAGGATCATTTTTTCCCCGTGGAGGAGAAGGTAACTGCAACCATCTACAGGGAATTTCTGAAAAGCACAAACCTTATTTCCTCCACCCAGTCATACTTTTATCACACCTGTGATTTAAAGATCTTTTAACCTTCCAAATCACATGTAGGACCTAGGTGTGAAAAAAAGATGTTCATGTCTTCAAGAAGCATCAAAACAAAATCAATACATTCAAGCATTAAATGTATTAACTGGAGACAAAGCAGGCAGAAATGAAACATCACAAAGCTATCGGAGAAGCAGTAGAAAAGTAGAAAAATAAAAATTTAAGATGTGAAATAGCAACCATCCTATTTTATTTCAAATTGACTAATAAAGTCATGTTATGAACTGCAGCATATACTGTTCAGCATAGGATATGCTGTGTTACATTTAACAGAAGGCCTCTACTTTTATTGTGAGCTAGGGCTTTAAACTGAATCACCACATACGATGTGCAGAGAAGGGTTTTGCTTCAGCTGTTTGATATCTATACAAGGGAGATTGCAAGTTCGCACCAGACGTTGAGTTTCCACATGCCAACATAATCAGGCACTTGATGCTGCATCATTACCCAGATGGAGAATGTTCTGGTTTAGAGAAAGCCGAGGCATCAGAGTGTTTATGGGATGCCTGGGAAACCACAAGTGAAGTTTGTATCCCTGGTAAAATCCCACAGGGGCCAATCCCGCCCTTCTCCAGGGCTGCCCAGCAAACCTCTGCTCATTCCCTTTCAGACAGCAGCCGCCCTCCCAGCTCAGATGCCATCTCCCTGCCCAGCAGATGTGTATCGCAGCTGTGTGGGAGCTGCCTGGCTCCAGAGCAAGCCAGCTGCCTGCAGGAAAGGCAGGAGCACGCATGTCCTGGGCCTCAGGGACCTCAGCAAGAGCTGCTGAGCACTTTGTGAGCAGTTTCAGGTCCATGTGATCAGATTCCACGACACCCACAAACTTATTGGGAAAAAAAACCTGCACACATAAAAAAATACTGTGTGGGTCTAATCTACTGCAGAAAAAGAATAACTGCAGCTAAGGTGTAAACTGATTTCATGTGAGTATTTCATTTCCCAAAAAGATTAAAAAGAAAAACCAAAGCAAGATAGAATTTCTTTCTAAATGTGAGGGGTTTACCTTGTTTTGTTACTGATTTGCATTCCAATTGTGCAGAACAGGCTTTAGAATAGAAGTACAAAAGACACTCTGCACCATACTCACGTGGCCATCCTGGGGCAAGTCTGCATCACCTCATTCCAGATGTACAGGACATATTTCATTCACAGGTGCACTTTTGCAGATTAGTAGAATCCACTCCCCCAAAAAGGCCCCAAACCACACAGAAAATACAAGATTTCAGGTGCCAAAATACCTGTTTCTCCCTTTGGGGCCTAGAATAGCCTGCAAGAGCTGTTCTAGGCCCCACATAGGCTCAGTACCTGATTTTTTTTTCTTCTACACCCATCCCCTCCAAATTTAACCTGTGCATCACCAGCAACAAACTTCCATTCCAGAAAACTGCCCTTACTACATAGGAAGCTTTGGTTTCTGCAGCTCTGTGGATTCTGAGATATAAAGAAAAAGTAAAATACTAAGTTTCTTGACAAAAGGAGAAAAACATTAAATATAATATGAGTTCACAACTTGTCTCTTTCCAGCTGCTCAGTACAGTGAGCTCAGCACCATGAGGAATTCCTTCTGAAGTGAAAATTACTGCAAGTATCTTTTACCCATCCAGTAACTCCAACAGACACAGAGCTGTTGACATGTTTTGTTTTTTTTTAAAAAACTACAAAACAGGAAAGGTCTCCAGCTTCCAATTTTGAATTCGAGATTGCTAAATTTAAACCCAGCGGCGGCCTTGTTACAGATTATTACATAAACCCAACTGCTTATCCCCCTGCACCATAGTTACTTTTGACCTAACTAGGCTCAAAGCACATTTCTTGGCCCCACTTTCTGCTGTCAGCCTGCAAGGAAGCAAATACCCACAAAGAGAGGATTAAAGGAGATACAGGAATACTTGAGAACCGAGAATAGGCAGGCCAGAGGTGTGCTGCTTCTCTGTACCATATTATTTCTTCAGGTTTGTTCTGGGTAAATCAGGTGAGGGACATTTGGTTACACAAGGCCACAGACTCTATCCACAAACCACCTTCACAATCACTGCAGTGCTGCTGAGTACTGTTACAGATTCAGATTTAAAGAAAGGTTTAGGTTTAAAGACTTATGTCTTAAGAAAGCTCCCACTTGCCTGCATGTTCTTCCCACAACTCAGAAGATGCACTAGACAGAGAAGTAAAGGCTCACGGCACCACAGATTTATTTACAAACAGACTACAAACAGGCAGAGCAGCAGGCAATAAAAAATGAAAACCAAGGATAAACTCCTTTGCACAAAATGGAAACAATTCTCTCAGGAGCAGGCAAGAAGACAACAGAGGGAAAACAAAGAAGAGAATTTCAGAAATTCAGGTGATTTTTTTTTTTCCCACAGCTATTTTGATGGCCTGTCTGATACTCTCTATGTAGCCGTGACATAGACATAGCAGACTCTGTGTAGGTCCTTCTGCATCCTGCCTTTCCTCCAGTATCAAAAGAATCAGTCACAGCCAGAATCCATCCAGCATTGGTTTAGCTTTATGGGACTCAGATGCACTGACATATTTTGACACAAACCAATCTTCTGTGAAATCACATTTTTTCCTTTACATTCATCTATTAAACATGCCTCCTGTACTCAGCGAACTATTACATTACACTTCCAACCAGTGCAGCAGCGGGGGGAGCATCACTGACCAAAGTCCATTAATTTCTTTTACTTGCAAATTTATTGTAAAACCTGTGAAGCATTGAACAAATACGGCCACTAGATAAGATGCAGCATCAGAATCTCAATATTCCTTGAGCCAGGCCAAGCCAAAACTAAAGCATACAAATCCTAAGAAACTAGTGATAAACTCTGTTGTGGTGCAGTAGCTTAACTAAGATGTTGTAAAAAGACACATTTGGGTTGATTTTGTTTGTTTGTTTTCACTCTCCCATGTGCATTATAGATGCATTGCAGGAAGTACAGAACTGAGTAGACTCTGGTATGCCAAGACATAATGCCAGTGGGGAGCAGAAACACCTGATCCAAGTTACCAAAGGACAAAAATGCACAGTCCTGGTTGGTCAAAACTAGCTGCTCCCCAAAACCAGGTACCTGTGTACTGATGCCTGGCAAAGCTATCCTGAATCACCACTCAGCAAATCCCTACTGCACACGCCTGGCAGGGCTGAAATTACTTGACCACTCATTTCTACTTCTGTCCAACATTATGCAATCTTTTTGCAACTGCAGTAATGAGGGCAGCGCCCTTCCCACTTCCATCTTCAGAAAGCATGAAAGTCACATCACACTGAGGTGCCAGCTCCTTCACTGTTTCCCGCAGGACCTTGGAAAAACTGAAAGGAAAGGAAGAGAAGAACAGAATATTTTAGCAGCTGCTTTCTGATCGGAGATCTTTGTATTTACCTATAAGCAAGGAACCATAACCTTGGTGAACATCTTCCACAGCATTGCTTTCTTTTGCTTTTCCTCCTATTCATGGAAGATACAACTTTCTGTAAACAATCAGATTCTAATTTTTATTTCTCCACTTGAATTTTATTCAGCTTGATGCCACACACAGCCCTCATCTTTAGAGATCATGAAGGAGGTTCTTTTCTCCCAACTCAAAAGCTACTGCATCTATTTCTAGGCCTCGCTTACAAAACGTTGACCCAACTCCAAAAGCTCATCAAAGCTTTCCATCTGCAAGACCCAGATATTGCAGAAATCTGCCAAAACATGGGAAAGTAAGTATTAGAAGAGTAAGTTCACTCAACACCACAGAGAAAAGAGCCTCCCAGTGGTGACGAAAACCGATGAAATAGACAAAAACTGGGCTTGACTTTGCAATTTTTGATACTTTGGCTAGGCAAGGGGGGAAATGACAGAATGCAGGGAAATGTGTTAGATCCTTATTCCCTCTCATATTTTTAATCACCTCAGCAGAAAGCTGGTACAGCTTGGTATGTTTTCACAGAAAAAACAAGCAAACAGCAAAGGGAAGTGGTACCAAGGCAACTCACTGTGGATGGAGCTTGTACAAAGTACCATCTACTCCAACGGTGATTTGCAAGTGCTCCACACCTCGGTTCTCCCTCTTCTTCTCCACAATAGCAGCCAGCCCAGCCCCACAGAGCTGGGCAGCTCTTCTTGAAACAACTCCACACACCTCCTTCACAATGATGCTGTCATCACACGTGCTGTCCAGGCCCAGCTGCTGCAGGATGCGCCGCACTTGGAGGAGGGCGAGCCGGTCACTGCGCACAGGGAAGCACACGGAGCAGTAAGGCTTTAGGGAAAGCTCCAGCAACTGAGACATGTGATTCAAAGGAAATGGGACTACTTCAATTCTATCACTCTCCAGTTCTTTTAAGGCAGATTTCTGTCTGAATTCAGATTGAAAACTTGCTCCTGCCATGTCCTTTGCTATGTTAGGCGGTATCTCCAGAAGGCACAAATAGTAGTCATTCATCTCACTCCCAAAGTCATGAGAGAGCAGAGCCAGATCAGCCACCTGACTGTTACTTTAGACCTCAAGGCTGAAACACTCCTTTCAACGCTTTCCACAGCAGAAAGAGTTTCAAATAGCCTCAAGACCATTGCAATCATGCAGAGATATATAGGTAAGCACATATTCATGTATCATTGACATCTTACTTTCTTAAATAAGTATTATTTTAAGTCCCACAAGAAACACTCCAAACATGATCACACTTGATGGCTAAGGCATCCAAGATAACCCAGTTGTGTGGACCCAAAATGATAATTCATATAACTACAGAATAATTCTGTAACTCGCCCAGTTCTCATTTTGAACTTTTATTCTGGAGGTGGGAAATGCATAAAGAAGAAAACTAAAACCGACTTAATTGACTTCTTGAAGGAGAGGGCTCCACACACTTGCAAAAGGCTCTTTTCTAAGTGTCCCAGAAGACTTTAAGGATTTAAACCACATAAATCTAACAACTTTACCTCTCAATCTGAGACAAGAATTTTGTTTCAAATATGCCTCTTTTCCTGAGTGATTCCGAAATGTGTCCTCTGAACAGCAGCCCTTGTTTGGTTAAGTCGATCAAAATTTGCCTTACTATTTCACCTAGGTACATTCCACTGGTCATCTTTTCATACCTGTTGGGTAAAAAGAGGAATAAAAATGTTCATTTAAAGAGATGGCTCTGTTTAGCATAAGTGGCATTGTACGTGGCCTGTGAACTCCAAAAACAGCAGTCCAAGCTTGCAGAGCAATAGCATTGAACTCCATCTTTCAATCATCAAAAATCTGTTGCAGTGACTTCAAGTGTAAACATTAATTACAATATATTTATCTGTGCCAAATGGTAACAGAAGTAGGAAAAAAGCTTGCAATATTAAATAGAACATAGTGTTAAAGCCAGAGACCACACTGAAGTGAAACCCTTCCCTGTCCCCGCATGCATTCACCAGTGAGTCACACCTAATCAATACTGTCTTTACTCAACAAAGAATAGTCAAGTTCAGCTTATCCTCCTGCTTGAGTTGTATTTTACCTTTGAAAAATCACCCCAAGTGGAGGAACAAAGCACAGCCTAGACTTCACAGGGAAATCTTAAAAGCTGCACTGTTTGGTAATCGCTTTAGGAAGAAAACAGTGCTGTGGTAACAATGTATTTGTTTCTTTCTTCGGGTTTGGGTTTTTTGGTTTTTTTTATATCTATGTTACTTACCACGCAACAAAAGAAATTCAATATTAAAATGTCCTTTCTGATTATTCATTCATTAAGCACATTTTATAAAGCAGCCAGTGTCTCTTGAAGACTGACTTCATCAGGCTCTTGGCATCAGGACCATCACATTTACCTCTGTTTCCCTGGGTTTAGTGAGCCTTCATCTACTTCTTTATCATATTTTGTCCTGATGTTGTCAATGCAACCGTTGTCACCAAATGCTCCCCACTCTGTATTAATGCACATTTTTCCTTCATTCCCTTCCACAATTTCTATGTTTTTCATGTCCTCCATGTAGCAAACATTGCTGCCTGTTCCTAGAAGGAAAGAAATAACAAGACTTCAGCTGGAAATGTGAAGCATCACTTGAAACTCATGGAAGATGATTGCAGTGTTCATCTTACAGTTCTCTGCCACATCTCAAATTTCAAGGTCCCTTCCAACACTGTTGGAAAGCCGTTCTATGATTCTATGCTTAGAAATATTTCTGGATCAAAACTTGGAGGAACATATTGGGGTAAACATCTGAAAAGCTCAATAAGAATTCATTCAGGTTTTAAAAAATATGTGCTTATTCCATGGTCTATGACCTAGCTACACAGTAAGTATGAATACACCTGTGTCGTGGTTTAGCTTGGCCCAGGTTTTTCTAGTGGGGGGGGGCCACAAAGATGGCTCCTCGGTGAAGCTTCTCGAAGCCTTCACCATGTCCAGCTCTGAGGTGATGGACATGCTGCTGGCCAAGCCTGGGCCAATTAGAGATGCTGGTTACGCCTCTGTGAAAAACATATTTAAGAGGAAATCAAAACAATGGGCGCACGCACTTTTCCTTAGCTAGAGGAGGAGGAGTAGGTGAGAGTGTGTGAGGGAAAACAACATGGAGAGACCAAGGTCAGTGGAGAAGGAGGGGGAGGGGGAGCTCCAGGCGCCGGAGCTCTGCAGCCTCTGCAGGCCGTGGTGAGGCCCATGGTGAAGCAGGGGGTGCCCCTGCAGCCCATGGGGGCCCACGGGAAATGCTGAGATCCACTCGCCCATGCCGAAGCGAGTGGATACCCTGAAAGTGGCCGTGGTCCAGAGGGAGTCCTAGTGGAGAAACAGGCCTTGACTTGCACCCTGAGACTGAACTGAGTGTCCCACATGGAGTGGGTGGGTGCCTGAGAGAGAGAGAGAGAGAGAGAGAGAGAAGCCCAGCAGAAGTCCGGTAAAGAGAAGAAGCCTTGCTCCCGAGATGGAAACGGCCCGGCTCAGAGGTCTGTACCCCGTGGAAGATGGACCCCACGCCGTAGCAGTTTTGGGGAGACTGCTTGCCTGTGTGGGGACCAGCGTCACTGTAGCAGTGTCGGGCGGGCTGCCGACGGTGAGACCCATAGCTACGCAGAGGAAAAGAACCTCTCCCCGGGCAGGGGAAGAAGATCTGGGTGATGAACTGACCTAACCCTCCCCCCATACCTCGTTCCCTTGTGCAGCTGCTGGGAAAGAGGGAGGGGGGTGAGCAAAGAAACGGTGGCCTTGAAGGGTTTATTTTACCTCTCATTTACTCCTCTGACTCTGTTAGTAATAAATTAGATCACTTTGCAACCTAAGTTAGTCCTGTTTTGCCTATTCTAAGTGCGTCTTCTCCCAGGTTTCCTTATCTCAACCCATAAGCCCTGGGTGTGGGTGTGTTAATTTGGGGTACCTGGCATTTGGCCGGGCTCAAACCTTGACATAAATTGGCGCCCAACGTGAGGCTTGAGAAAGTGGAAAAGAAACTATAACAACCTGTCAAAACAAGAATTCATGTTGATTATGCTTATATTCTTTTACCCTGCATACACTTGTTAGGCACCAGCAGAGATATGATCAAAAGTCCAACAGGTTCAGGAACTTATCCGCTACAGGTGTTGTTAAGTTTCCTGTTGAATACCACACACATCTGCCAAGAATCGCAAACAACTAATAACACCATATATCAAATTCAAATAAAAGATGCTGGTTTACAAATTCCAAAGCCCAGCACTACACAGCTGCTTTCTTCTCACAGTGGTCACCTGACCATCACTGTACCTGCAATAAGGCCAATCTCACAGTTTGGATCCTCATATCCACATGTCATCATGGTCCCAACAGTGTCATTCACCACTGCTACAATGTCCAAGTCAAACTCCTAAAACACAAGTCACAATCAGTAGTGGAATGCCAGATGAAGATTAAGGGTGCATTAAACACACAAAAACAAGCAGAAAAGAATAGCTCACATTTCTTCTCCTGATGGCCTCTCTCAGCATATCAACAACATCTTCCCCCTCACAGTCTGTTGCCTTGAATCCTTTTGTCCATCCCACAAGTGTTCCCTGAAACAGAAGAGAAAGAAAGTCATAAGTGAATACAGAGAGCAGAATGTACATTGCAAGCATCAGCTTTTTCTTGCCTCCCACCCCAGCTCCATTTTTTCCTTTCTTTTTTCTTTCAAATAACATATTTCCCTGGACAGGTTACCATGAGTGTCTAGTGCAGACTGTGCATGTGTATCTTCGTTACTCAACTGCTGATAGTAGTGACTCCAAGTTTACTCAGCTATTTATCAAGGCACTGCACTCAGTGCCTTCTAAATCTCATTTGGAAAACCTCATCTCACCTCTTGTGCACACAGCCATTGTATTACCTGTGAGGGAAAGACTGCAAAAAATACTTTTGCTATAAATAATTAAACACCCATCAAACATTAACGAACATCTACTGTTAATTTTTGGGTAATTTACTGAAGGACATTTCACTCCAAGCAACACTAATTTGTTTCTTTTCAGACAACAACCTGTCCTGACAGTAGCTGATTTGCAGGATACATGAAGTAATTAGATTTACTCTTAACTGGCTCTGGACTGTCTGTCCAAATAAGAAAAATGAAAAAAGAATAGAGGGCAACTGGGAAAAAACCTGCTATCAAGAAGCACCCTCAAGCTCTGCCATCAGTAAAAGACGAAACACACGGGGCAACATATTATGGGACCCTGACACAGATGTGTCTCGCTCAGTTTGCCACCAATACTGTGGAATTTGCTTCCTAATCATTTGCCAAGACCTAAATGCTATGCTGTAGGTTTGGAAGGCATATGGATTCATATCTCCACAACAAGCCAAGTCCTATTGCTATACTGTCAACTGTGAGCTGAAAATTGAGGCAGAGCAGACTAGCTTCCAGGCCTAAAAGCTATTGTGAAACCACCAGGACATTAAAATATTCAATAAAATAGCAGTCTCTCATTTCCCCATTATCCTACATATTTGGTTAGAACTAAGCAGCACAACATCCCCTGCTCTTCTTTGGAAATTCATAAAAATAATCTTTTCTTACATAAGCTCTGAAAAGATAAAAGATACGATATCTGTCAAAAAGCCAGCTCTTTCAAGCTGAACAAGAAAACTCATGTCTGTCCACCGACACTCAACAAAAAGAGGCTACCGTAGTGCAGAAGTTACACAGTCAGAGCTGTGCAGCACAGCTTGGAAAACAGCCTGGGATTGTAGCTGAGCAAGCAGAAGGAGTCATTTGTTATCTCTTGCCATTGAAGAGTTATGGCAGCATAAGGAAATTCCTGGGTTATTAAAAATATACAGTTCATTTTGCTGTCACGAGGGCTTAGTCTTTATAGAACAAAAGGAAGTTATGCCCACCACTTACCAGATACAAGAAGTTAAAGCTGTGCCTCCCATATCCACATAAGATGTCAACTTTCTCACGAAACACAACTAATTTGCAAAGTAAAGTAATAACATTCTCCAGACCAACAAGTCACCCTTGCCCAAAACGACTTCATTTACCAAGCAGAAGCAGAGCTGCCATTTGACCTATTCTGTGCTGCAGTTCTTACCTTGTCAATGCTGGCTTGCCTGCAGGGGAAGGAGAAGGTGAAGCCCAGAGGAAGCCGAGCACCTTTAATCCCCATATACTCCAGAAAGTCTGCTATGCACTGGACAATATGGTCAAAGAGCTGGAAGGAAAGAAAAAGCGTATAAATCTCACAACTAATCCCATACAATGGGCCTTGGCTGGATCAGTTAAACATTCATTTAAGATTACCTCTTCTCCTGTCCCTTGCATGATCTCCAAAGGAATGGCAAAGATTTTGTTATACATTTGCACTGATCTTCTTCTTCCGCTTTTGATTTTGACCAGCAAAACCCTGAAATTTGTGCCACCAAGATCAAGGGCAAGGAATTTCCCTTTCTCTGAAGGAGAAGAAAGTTATTTCATTTTGGTGCTTCTCGTAGCATGTTTGCCAGTTGGAATGACATACCTAAGATACCACACGGTTCCCTATGGCATTTATCCCATCAAGTCTGCTAGCATGGGGCTGAAGATAACAGATAACATAGCAGGAAGCACCGGTTTGACAACATAAACACCCCTGGCATTTACCAGATTAATTGGCATATTCCCTCTCCCCAGAAAACAGGCAAGCAACTTTCCTGAACTGCGTCCAAGTGATCAGGAACTAACTTCACCTGTTCCATCTGGTGTCCCACAGACGTACGTGGGCAGCATCTTCACTGTGGCGTTGGCTTGTGTCTCTCTCTTCAGCCCATATTCCAGCTCAGCCCTCATCTTGTCCTTAACTTCTCTGAGAGTGCACAGGGGCAGCAGGAAGGGTGCCAGTGTGGCATCGATGCGCTGGCGCTGAGCTGCCAGTCTGTGTGCCACTGCCGTGACCATGGCAGCCCCCCTCCCACTGCCACTCACTGACAGCAGGAACCGCACGTCGCAGGTGGGCACCAGCCTCCTCACCACCTTGTGCAGACGTTTGGCGTATCTATCAGGGACAGAGAGTTTCTTGAGGCTCTCACAGGCCTTTTGGGCATGGTTTACTTCATCTCTGTCTAGAATCAGAGCTCCAACCAGTTTGGGAGAATAGTTGGAGAAAGTTTCTGGTTTGGGAAAGCACAGGTTCAAAAACAGGGAGGTCGTAGAGGAAGAAAGAAAGAAAAGCAAAAGCCCACAGTGAACTGTAAGCGACCTGGAGGTCCAGGAGTCACTTGAGAAATCAGCTGTATTTCCCCAGACACCATTATTCCAGGTCTCATGTTCTTTCTACCGCACCCCAAATTCTAAAGCTCCTGGGACAGCTTTGCAATAACTAAACCACTTAGATCTCCCCCCAAAGCTGCAGCAAAACCAGCAGCTCTCCGAAAAGCCACACACACATGAAAATGGAGACTCTTGGCAACGTCAATATGTGGCCAGCAATTACCAAATCCTCTTTAGTTACTTACTGGGGGTGGGTTTTATAAAGTCCCCCATCAATCCCGACAGTAGTTCGCATCCTCAGCAGCTTTTTATTCTCCCTGAGCCGGGTCAGGATGGCTGCCAAGGCGGCAGCGCAGAGGTTGGCCGAGCGGAAGGAAACAATGGTACAGACATGCTGAACAGCAATACAATCCTCCTCAGAGGGAAACAGGTTCAGCTCTGTAAGGATCTCTTTTGTGTTGCTCAGACCTTCCTTGTACCTAACACCAAAACAAAAGAATACATCACCAAATGCAAAGGCAGCACATAAATCAATACCTTGTCTCAAAAAGAAATGAGGGGAGACCAGGATACAACTTATCAGGCAGCATCATAACTGGTTCCCATAAACCAGTAAAGTCTTTCCCACAGTATTCCCAGCGGTACCCAGGGTAGAGAGGCTGCTTCCTGGGATTCAGCTTTTGGTGAGACTTACCAATCAGCTAGTCAAGAAGAGAACAGGACAAAATAGTCCACAGAAGGAGAGCACAAGAATGGATGTACAGTTTCACTCAATACAACAGAGAAAATAATTCCTGGAGTGACAATGAGGACCAGGATTTCTCTTCAAAACACCAGAAACCAAGCTTTCCATGTAGTCATCCATTAGCTAATCCAGAATCTGCGCTACATCTCCAATCCCGGTATTCTCACATCAGAGCAGCTGAAAACTGCTACAATCATCCCACATGCTCAGGTCTCCAGAGAGGTTATTTAAACCTGAATCTGTGATGTTTAGCAATATATTTGCTACTGTCGTACTTTGCTAGAACTTTATCTTACATCAATTCCTACTTACAGAAAGGTCAACTTTTCTCCTAAGCAAAGGCAAAATCAAGTTGAACACTTCAGGATTGTTCCCAGCACTCACAGATTATAATTACACATTCATTATCATTGCTGTGCTTGTGAAAGACTAACTTTGAGAGTGGCTACTCTCAAAGAGCATATTACAGGTTCTTACTTTTCCATTGCAGACACGTGTTTCATTTCAATCTTGCCCTTAGTAAGCAGAGCTGTTGACACTTTGCCATTGAAGAGCAGACCTTCCTTTGTCATTTTTAAGATAATGAGTCTTACAAGTTCCCCCAAATACAGGCTGCTGATCATCTTCTCAAACCTGGAATGGAGCACAGGAAGGATTACAGGTGTTCACCAGCTCCTCTCTTTAGCCCTCCACAGCATCAAACCAGAGCAATCACCTATTTTTAAAAACACATGAGCAACTGTAGCAATCCCTTGGCCTGAAGTAGGCAGGTGTGAAATGTACCAACCCTTCCCAGAAGGGAAAGATCTGGATAAGATAGAACCAGGATCAAGTCAACTCAGGTTCACTTAACCCAATCTTTGTTCCAAAGGGACTCTTAGCATATGCTGGAAAAGCACTCAGAGCTCAGACTGCAAGTCAGTCAGGGAATCACTTACAATTGTTTTCCTGGATTGAGAGATCCCAGATCCAGCTCCTGATCAAACTCCGTGCGGAGGTCATCCAAAGCACCATCATCTCCAAAGGCACCCCACTCTGTGTTAATGCACATCCTCCCTTCATCCCCTTCCACCAGATCAATGTGCCTCATCTCCTCCATGTAGCATGCGTTGGTGCCGGTCCCTGTGGGTATTGGATAAACTGTTTGTTCCAGGTGTGATTTTTGTTTAAATCCACATGTTTGGGAATAAGTCAGTATACTGCCTTTGGAGGAAAATACAAACACATAACCCTGGGGCATAGGATGCTAATATAGGCCACCTGCACCTGTGAAATAATAATTTCACAGTGAATGAAAAAAACCCTGAAATTATTCTAAGGTTTGACTTGTTTAAAAATATTTTTATTCTTTTTCAAATGTACTTCTGTGTACCTAATAAAAGTTATCATGGTGCATGAAATGGAGAAACAGAGGAAAGCATAGCTGGTGCTAACTACCAGACGTGAGGGGAATTCAGCTTTCTCTGGACAGACACAGTCATTTTCTATACAGTCAGCAGAAAAGTTTAGTATGCTGGTCACAACTGAGCCCAGACAAAATGGGGACTATGGTATTTAATGGCAATGTGATCAGCATAAAAACAGCTGCTTTACAGAAGGCAGCCAGGCTTGAAAATCCAACCATTGTTTTTTCCATTTTCTTTCTGCTCTTTCCTGTATTGTGAAACTCTCTCCTACTGCAGATTTGTAATAATTCAACAAATGAGGGGCAAGAAACCCTTCACGGTGAACAGAAAAAATTACCGATTATGAGTCCAACTTCACAGCGCTGGTCATCATATCCACAAGTCATCATGGTTCCCACAGTGTCATTGACCAGTGCCAAAACATCAACATCTATGTCCTAATAGCATAAAGATGAGTGATTAACAGGGAAAAAAGCTTAGAAAGCCTCCTGTGTGATAAAGCACCAGCATGCAGACATACTCCCTAGGTCGCACTTTAAAGGTCTCATTCAGGAAAATGCCTTGGTTGAAAGATACATTACTTCCTTTTACAACACTCTTCCCACAACCCTGTAAAGTTGCAAATATCTCTGAATTCTCAGGTATTTCACCGGCCTCTTTGCTTGAAGGATTTGTTTTTCCCCAATTTCACCTCATTTGCCAGAAAAAAGACATGGTATTGGTGTGAATGTTGTGGTTCTCTGCTTATGGGCTGTGTGAAAGGATAACATCCCACCACCTGAGCAGATGCCAGCAAATGGGACAGAAAACATATATAAATGCAGCGATGGCTGTCTAGCAATACCACACTCAAGTAAAAAATCCTTCTATCAAGGTTGTGCAGTTTTCCTTCACACTTATCAAAGGATTGTTGTAACTCAGATGCCAACAGCAGCAGGAGGCCACACTTCATCCAGGAAGCCTCAGATCCTTTGTTACTGCTAACTACAGGACTGATGCAGAAAAAGAAGTGAACCAAAATCAAGGCTGGATTTTTTACCATGCGAGAAAACAGAAGAATTTCCTCTTCACTATGAAGTCATCAAGATATGGAAAGATGCCTTGTATTTCTTAGCTGGTGTTACCAATAATATCAAACATGAAAAACAAGTCTTTCCAAAATATTAAAACAAAATGTTATTCAAAGGCTATAATGCTAGTTCAAGGGCAGATTTAATCATGTCTTACTGCTGACCTTAAAAATTACAATCAATTTCCATCCCACAGACTGAATTGGACAGGCAAGCCCTGGCAGAGTTATGTGTGCCAATTTGAGATCACAGTTTCCCCCTACCAATCTTCATCCCACAAGCCAGGCTGTGAAACACAGTGTGTGCAACTACTGAGTGTTATATACCTCAGTCAGTAGTTTCACAACACATTCCCTTGGGCTGAGACAGTGGGGCCATACAGGTGTGCTGTCCCAGCCAGCCTGGTTTATCAGCATGCAGCTGCCCTTGCTGTTACTGGGGCAGCCTGAGAGTTACAGCTGCAGGAGAGATTCAGATCTACCAGATGTACAGCCATGTCAGACACTTGTTACTGACCATCCCTGAAGGACTGCTGACAACTCTCAAAAGAATCCACACGCCAAGAGCTGACTCAGGTTCAGCTCCTGCAGGTACAAAACTTGCCTTATGCTTCTGGAGGGCCTTGCGCAGAGAGCTGACCACATCTGTGTCCTGAACTCCTCGGACCTTGAAGTGTTTCGTCCACGCAAGAAGAACCCCCTGGAAAGTAACAGGTCAGTGACCCAAAAGCATACGAACTTTAGCATACAAACTACAAAGTCAGCCAAGACCAAAGTCTATGAAGAAGTCCACTATGTCTCTCCACACATAAAAACTGAGCTAAAGTAAGTCAGAGCAGAACATCTTACCTTGGGGTGCCTGTCAGTACCAACACAACCAAATAGGTCCAGTCATCAAGTCCCAATTCTGCAAATGCTTCTCTCTGTGCTTCACTTAAAGCACATGTGGCTTTCCTGATGCTCACCACAATGTAATGGCATTTGCAGGACTGGGACCCAAAGCACAGACCCCAGAAATAAGAAGATGCTGTGAGAGAACATAAAATAATTGCATCTAGCCCCTCATTTCCCAAAAAGGTGTCTTGAACAGCTCAGCTAAAGTTATTTCCTGTTCAGAATCAACTGTAAATAAAAAATTGAGAGTGATTAAAGAAACAAAGATACTTCAAGACACCAAAGTACATGTCTACTTCTAACAGTGTTAATACAAGAGCACATGGTTCCTGTGGAATTGGGTACTGATTAAGCAATGGAATAGCTTTAGCTAAAAGATCATGCCGCCTTGAGATCAGAAATGAATGGCTGAATGGTAGTGAAGTCTAGTTAAATGCTAAAGGTCATCAATGCCTTCTTCAGAGAGCTTTGTAGACATGACCCCACAAAAAAGCCACGGGGTAACACCCCTATTCAACAGCTTCTCCAGATTCTGCAAGGAGCTCAGCTTGACAATAATAATTTTTTATGCATCTTACCTCTTCCAATTTGGTCTGTTTGCATGGAAAAGAAAATGTAAAGCCAAGAGGTAACTTCTTATGCTTCAGGTTTTTGGTCTCCATGAAGTCTAACAGGCAGTCAGCAACGTAATCAAAGAGCTGCACAAGAAAGAGAGGACAGTTGGGCTGTGCCCTGCAGACAGATGCTCCAGCACAGCACCAGCACAGCAGTGCCCTACCTCGGCTCCGTTCCCCTGTATGACCTCCTTGGGTGTGGGGTAACACTTGCTCTCCAGCTGGCTGCTCTGCTTCCCGTCATCAAACACCTTCACCTGGTGGGCACGAAACTGGGAGCCACCCAGGTCAACAGCAAGGAAGTCACCCTTCTCTGCAACACAAGCGGGCAACCATCACTGGAGTTGGCCATGAAGCGTGGCTCAGATGCCATGCTGAAGGCCAAAGCCCAGGGCCCTCCTGCACCATAGCCACAGGCTCTCCTGCCCCCTCATGGCAGATCCTTATCCTTGGGGCCTGGGAGCATCAGAAAGACTGGGAGTGGGGAAATGCTAAGCAAGGCTATCAGATCTCTCCTGTTAGCTTGCTATGTAACATCTAATTTAATTTTTATTTGGCAGTTTGGGTTTGTCCATCCTGCTGCTTCCACAGCAGCGTATTTTCAAGCTGCAAAAGGATGAGCTTTTCAGCAATAAAGGCCCAAAGTAACTGCAAAGGCAACCAGAGCACACAGGGGTTGCAAAACTCACCCCAAATGTGGGAGAATCAGAGTGTAAGATCATTACCTGTAGCCAGAGTAAAGGTGACAGGATTTGCAGGCATTTGTTAAGACTCAGCTCTAGTGCAGAAGTCAGCTTCCAAGTGGGACAAAACTAATTTGCTACCTGAAGCCAACCAATGCAATCCTTTTCAAATGCCTTTTGGTGTTTCTGTAAAAGTACCATTTTGTTTCACACATAGCTCTCCAGCAGCAGACCTCAGATGGAAGGACAGTTTGGCCTCACTGTTACAATAAAACAATTGTTTATCCCACACACAGGAAAAGGCCCATCCCAAAAGGAAAACACAATGGTACGTGCCTAGCCTTGTATGATCTTTATTCCACAGTCCAAACACCTGATTAAATTTTATCAAATCTGGTCCTGAAAGGGAAGGAAGCAGGAAGTTCTACCTGTAATACCATGGTCAGCTATTAAAGGTGAGGAGGCAGATTGGGTTACTCAGTAAACTGTGACATTAGTGAGGCCATTAATCCCTAAACAATGAAAAACTGATGATGCTCCCTATGAGTCATTTCAGGCAGCAACACTGAGGGCACCAAAAAAATATTAAAGTTCAATGCTATTGTAAATGGGGAATAACCATCCAAGTTTGAGATGTTTAAACCTCCTGGAAGTTTTGTCTGGAAGCAAAATAACCAACATGGATTTTTCAAGTGAGCAAAAAGAGAAAAATCGATGTGATACTTAAAGTAAGCAGCATGTCAATAAGATGTAGCCCAGCTTGATGCTGCAGCATGTCCCTGACACATCACAAAGGCCACACAGGCCAGGAGAGCACTGTTCAACCCGGGCCTTGAGGAACATGAACTCTTGCAACAGTGATGACACTACATCCAACTTTCCAAGACTCTTGGCTTTGGGGGCTCCCTGCTGTTTCAGGACAGCATCAGTGACATGTGAGATCTCAGGACTAGTGACAATGACTGAGATTGCAAGGGTTAAGAATGTACTTCTTTCTCTTTGATGAAGGTAGCAGCAAAGAGTGCCCACTTCCATCCAGGCAGCTCATGTATAATTTCTCTCAGACACGCATCGTTTCAAGGGACTTTCCTTCAAGTGCCATTAATTAATGCTGTCTCCTTTATGCCATTAAAACTGTTATTCCTCATTTAACTGCAGGGAAACTATGTTCAGAAGGAATGAAGTCATGTGGAAATATGGTACAAAAGCTAACGTTTCTCTTCAAGTTTCTGCACAGCTAGTTTACACTGAGTCCTAACCTAGGCCAGATGCAGAGTCCTGCACAAATTTACTTGGTTAAATCTGAAAAAAAATGTAATTTTCTGTCAGCCTGCACTGCCAGGAGCCAGATGAGGAGTTATTTTGAATGTGCATACTTTCCAAACAAGATGGGCTTTTAGTTCCTGTCTCACGTCACATCCTCCCAGAGGCCACTACTGCACTTTCTCCCTCTCTGTTTAAGTCTCAGCTGAAGAAGCAGAGCAGACAGTTTCCTGGTAGGACCCATCCAGAAGATTTTTCCAATGCAGAAGGCAAGGAAGGGCAGAAGGGAACACTTTTAGGGGAATTAGAAAAAGCAGTGCAGAGTTTGGGGATCACAGCTCTGAGGATGCCACATTGTTGTCACTTGGTAATTTGAGGGGTTTCATTGCAGCATCCTGCCCTCCCAGTAGCTCCAAGAAGGCCAGGCCACACATCCCACACCTGCAGTACGCTGCACTGCAGACTCTGAGCTGTAGAGGCTGCCCTTGTCATGTCCAGCCACAGCTCCTACAGCAAGGCCTGCTCTACGAACAGACGGGAGAGGTTGTTCCTGAGCACTCTCTAGGTCCTTTCCTCAAACAAGCAGCACTAGGTCAAAATCCACCTGGTGCAAGGAAAAAAAAAACAACTCTCTGACAGCATTCCCCCAGGCTGTTGTCTCCTCAATAAACATCGGCTTTCTCAATGAGACAGGCAGTAACCCAAAGCCACTGGCTGCCCTGTGTCTCTGCTGTGGTATCCTGGTGTACTGGCAGCAACTGATCTTGCTAAACCAGCAGTGCTGTACTGGAGCAGGGAGACTCACCTGAGCCATCAGGCAGCGAGCGCACGAATGACGGCAGCATTTTCACAGTTGCCGTGGGGTTCGTGTCTCTGCCTAGGCCCTTCACCATCTCGGCCTGGAATCGAGCCATCACATCCAGCAAGACATCGTCAGAGAGGCGCAGGTGGTACAGGTACCTGTCAACCTGGAAAGATGGAAGGTGTTACTCAGAGGTATGCAGGGTCCTCAGTGCTCAGCAGCTGCTGATTGTTCATTTAATTTTTGACCTCAGTATTAAGTTCTCATGACTGCAAGTGCAAGCAAGCTCCAGGTCATCATCAGGACATTCACTCTTCTTAAAACTTCGTTTTGAAAATATTTAATGTAGCCTTGGTGAATTAATGCCCAAAAGCTGGCCATCTTTTCTGTTGGCTCAGTAACCTGACAATCTGTTAGCCCACGAGATTTGCTTGAGACCCTAACAAGCTGTTTTCACACCATCCTCCTATAGATGTAATGAACTAGAACTGCAAAGTTTCTCAAAATCTGGTGACAATTTGACCTCTCTGAGGCAGGTCCAGAAAATGCCATCAGTACCCAAGCGTGTCAGCCACAAACCGAAAACATCTATTCAGCTACTGCTTCACTCCACAGACAATTAACTTTGTTGGCATGCCAGGCTGGAACTCAAAGCCTTTTCTCACTCCAGCTCTGCTCTCCATTCTCTTGTGATTCTAGGACTCCATCTAAAACGCATTTTTGGGTGCAATCAATACCCTTTGTTAAAAGTCTGTAACTCAAAGAATACATCAAAATAAAGCCAGTTGAATATAAGGGCATTGAACAGTATCTGTGAAGCAGCTCATTCAGGTAAACTGGCAGAGAAGCTAATCAGTGTTTATGTACAGCTTCATCAGGGCAAAGTGATAGGTTTTTTCTTTGAGGACCACACATTGCTGGGACTCACACACCTGCAGGGCTGTAAGCAGTGTGGCCTAGAAACTATAGCTGGGTACAACAAAAGAAAAGCACAGCAAATAAGAATCTGTCAACATCCAGAAGATTTTCCACTGGGGAGCGAGACTTTGGTGCTGTATGAACATGATGCAGGCACAATAATTGTGCGCTCCAAATAGCTGGATGTCCATCAAGGGTAATTTGTGTTCACATCCCAAACCCCACCACATGAGACTTGGGGCCAGAGGAGGTGGGCAGGAGAGAGAGGTGCAACAGTTTCCAATGCTTTGCTAGTACAGACACTCGGCTCCTGCACCATGGGCTATGTTCTTATGCTGCTTTATCTGTTCAGAGGATATCATTAGTCTTATTTACATAGGGAGGTCTGGGGGGCTGAAATGACACAAATCAAGTCCCAATAAGGACTGCCCAGCAATAAGGCAGGATTTAAAAGGTTGCATTGTTTAAACAGAGGGCAATGCAGTGTGCAGATAAATTGGCCTCTGCTGTAATTTGGTCTGGCCACCTATTTTAATGAGGCACAAACTAGTTACCTATTCCCAGTCCCATTTTAAACCGATGGTCAGCAGTGACCCACCTGAAAGAGTCAGGATCCTGAAAGTCACTCCAGCACCTACTTAACACACACAGGAGGGTACACACAGAGGAGAAAGTGTTACAGTACAAGATGCAATTGTTCAAGAGCTGCAGCTGCCTTTGGACACAGCTGTGCCTTGAAAAGGCCATTATTCAGATTTGTCTTTGTAGCCCTCATTTGCACTATTACTTGATTTGATCCAAGGGTTTTTTGAGGTGCCATGACTGTGTAGGATCCATAATTTCAGCCCATGTACCCATACTGCTTTTTTTGAGAAAATATAATGACTAGAGACGCAGAACTCATGCACTCTGACACAGACCCAAATAGCCTTGTAACAAAAATCCCTGTGAAAAAAAGCCTTCAAGAGTAATAAAAATTACCATGTGTTTAAAGAGAACATGCACTAGCTCTCTGCTCCCCACAAACACTGCATTCCCCACCCAGTTTACCTAGGAGCAGATAGTCCTCTCCAAGGAACCAGATAAAGCAGAGCCCAGGAAAGACTGCTGGCTCTCCAGCCTGATTTACAATCAGAGCAAGGCCCTGCTCACATACCATTTATTTGTAAATACAGGAATTGCCAGGCTGTGCTAAACCAAACTCACTGCCTCCTTCCCATGGCACAAGAACAGTGCCTTGACTTATGGAAATAGCACTGTTTTCATGGCAGGCAAGCTTGTGGTTTTGCCGCCACAGAGTAAATAAGCCTGGGAGGAAGAGTTGGGAAGGCATTCCTTCTTTGTAATTAGGGAGAAATCAATTCTGTTCCGTACAGCCTACCTTAGGCCCCTTAAAAGAGATGTCTCAGGAGCATATGGTTTCTTGTCTTCAAGAAGGGCTAGTTTGCACCTAGCAGAAAGACTATGATTTTTTTAATGGCTTTGCCAGAACTCCTCTGCCCCCTCATTTCCATTGTCCTCACTCCAGGGAAGTCCTCCCTCAACTACAAGCTGGATATTTCTCTGAAAAGCCTGCTCCACCCAGGCACTGCTCCAAAAGGTCTCTCTCTTTCTTAGTAAAAAGAAAGAAGAAATAGTACTGTCTAGATGAGAGATCAGCTTCTCACACAGCGCAGGAGCACTGAGGCCTTGCCCTGATCATATTAAATCCTATGGATAAAAGGGTTATGACTGAGTCAGAGACATCTCATTGTTGAGATACCTGTACCTCTCTTGGAATGCCTCTCTCCAAAACAGCATTGGTGGAAGAAGTCCTCCTTAGAACAAGCTGCTCCATGTTTTGGCACAGAGAGGAGAACCCAGAGTTGCTCACTTTGCTGATGAGCTCAGTGGTGCGGGTGCATTTATGCACCAGCACCTCGGATCTCCCACCATGCATCCACAGACAGCGCAGCTTCCCACTGGCTGGGTAACTGGAGCAGAGAACCTGGCAGCAATGGCCACCAGACAGCACTCAATGGAGACACCAGGAGTACAGAGAACCCACATGGACCGTGTCCAGAAACCAGAGGACCTCTGACCCATGAAGCTTACAGGTCTCACATGGTCTTATGATGCACATGAATCCAAAACCCAATTCCAGCATGGCTATGAAAGCAGATTAGGGAAGAGCAACCATTAGACAGCTCACTCCCAGTACTGATGGCATCAGATCTGAGCCATCTCGAGCTTTTCCTAGTGCAATTAAAGGTCACACCTATAAATGTCAGTGTGATGAGCCAGTTTTGGACAACCAGAGAGGAGGTACAGGCACACCAACACCAGCTGGAAATGTCTCCTGAATCTCAGCAGACCTGGACCAAAGACCATGGGGGTTTTCCCTACCCCTGCTATGTGAGTTACTCGATTCCTACTCAGATTGAGAAATCCCATCGTTTACTCTACACTTGCAAAGGGACTCAGCAAGAGTCATCCTTTCTGTCCTCTGGGCTCTACCACACCATGTCAGCTAAAGCTTAGGTAGTTTCCCCTACTGAAGAGAATTTGCTCCATTACTGGAGGAGCACTTATAACTGTGCAGGTAAAAGCACTAACCACATCTATTTTCCCATCAGGTGGTTTAGGGTCTAAATACCTCTTAGCACATTTGGCTGAATGGCTTTAGTGGATAAAACCATTATATGGTCTGCATTACGTACTGCAGACCCCTCTGTATCTGGGTAACACAGTTCTCAAAACAGCAATCAGGCTAACGCTGCATCTTACCTTTTTTATTTGATCCTCTTTTAGCTTTGTGAAATGGAAAGCTAGCAAGTGGACGGCAAACATTGTCTTGAAGCGGATGGATGAGTCAGTAGTGACAAAGCTGCTGTGAGTAACTCCAAAGCGACAGGTCTTTATGCACGAAGCTGGAGCTAGAGAAACTTCAGCTGAGGCATTTTCCCCAGTGTGGAAGAGTGGAGTTCCTGGGAAATTGAGTCCAGAAATAAATCCATCCAGTGTGATCGGTTCAGTGATTAAACTTCTGCCTCTTTGTATCACACCCCCCCCACATCAACCCAAAGTCCCTCCCTCCCCAGCTACACACTTCATTGTGCCAGAGCAGGCACCTGGAGAGCTGCCAAGCTGAAGGGGAGAAAAATCGATTTTGTTACTGCCCCACTTGGGAATTGTTACCACTTCTCAATGCAGTTGCTATGCAGCCTGCCCCGCTTCATTCCAGGGGCTGACAGGCTCCCACCACTGCTGTGTGCAGCGGAGTGCTGCCGGGAATCTGGAGAGTCAGAGAGGATTTTAGGTTTCTTCCCTCTGCTCAGTGCTCCCACTTGTGAGACAAGCTCTTCCGCATGAATTAACTCCACTCTAGTACTGCACAGTGCACCCTTATCTGCAGCTTTGTACCAATTAAGCTTCAGCTGTGTAAAAGAGCAAAGAGACACACAGACCCCTGCCCCCAGCTGGAATACCTCTTGTGCAATTCCCAGCAGAGAGGTTTAGGACTGATTCTTCTCCCTTCACCCGAAGTTTCAGACCAGTGAACATCCTCAGTATTGCAAAACCTGGGGAGGGGACAGATTTACCTGGCAGGCAGCAGTGCGGGTATCGGACTGCCTCATTGGAAAGAGGATTTAACTGGCAGCACAGAGCACCTACAGCAAGAGCAGCTTCCTTACACCATCAGAATTTGGCACAGCCTTTAACCATTACTCTCAAATTCATTCTAAATACACAAGTGTTTCCAGGATTTTGTCACTGTATCAAATGATATGGACTATGGAAATGCCATCCAAACAAAACTCCACGAAAAGCTGACACAAAGGGGGGTGGGGGGGAAGGCATTCCCATGGGGTAATTAGAGACTCACTCTCAAACTACACCTACATGCAGTGTGTTTCCCCCCACTTACTGTTCAGCTGAACTGAGCACAGTTACTGTAGACAATTGTCACCCTAAATTTCGCAGAACAAGGCAACAATTAAGAATTATTTTAATAGATAGAAAAACAGCAGGGGGAGAAGAGGAAAGGGGGAGGGGAGTGTCAAGTAATGTGAAGAAACACAAACAACTACTGAGCAGTAGAAAATTGACTAGAGATCCAGAGAAGGGCAGAAGTAGGCAGTCACTAGAAAGGATGTCTGGCTACATCAATTCATAGCCTAGAGGACCCAACAATCTCATGCTATTGTAAAAAGTACAACTGATCATGGTGGGCTGTATATATAGGAACATAATCCACAGACACACAAACCAACACCCAACTCCATACCCAGCACCAGTCTCAGGAAGAGGACTCTGCCCATTCCTGTCAGCTATGGTGTGTCAAGGCATGGGTCAGGAGGAGTTAGCTCTGCTGAACATCAGGAGCAGTCACAGGTCACATTTTTTCACCTTCTGATCACTAGGAAAGACTGAAAGAGCTGAGAGAGGGGAATTCCCTCTGCAGAGACAAATTATACAGAAACTCTGCTAGGAAAGGTCTTTTTCTTTTTTTCTCCTGCCTTGCATTGGGATGAGCTCTGGACACTGGGAGATCCTGCCAGCTCTATTTATTTTCCATTATTCTAGAACAAGAGTAAAGCAGACAGAGTGGCTGAGCAGTCCACAAATAGGGCTTGTTCTAAAATTAGGCCTTTGATCTTCAAGAGAAAGAGAGAAAAGAAAGAAGAAAATAAGCCACACTACCAGCCAGAAAGCACGGTTCACTTCTCCTCTATTCATCTTTTAATAACTGCTGGCTTGTTAAGTCAGACACTGACTCCCAAAGGGACTGTCTCTCTCCTCATTGTTTACCCATGCCATCCGAGTCACAACCCCTCTGGCCAGCAAAATTGAAAACATCACCTTTCAAGCTCCATCCCACTTTGATCCAGAGCTCATTGTGTCTGTAATACAGTAGATTTATTTTTCATTCTCTCTTTTCTTTCTTTCTCTGACGGACGCCACTGGAAAAGGGTCTCAAAGATCGAAATGTTCCTAAACTGGCAGCAGGCTCTGTGAAATACCTGACATGTCAGAATCACTGCGTAACTTGTCCACTCATCCCTGGTGCATCCCAGCTTCCATCAGGCTGTTGTGCAAGAAAAGACAAGACATTATCTCATTTCCACACAGACAGTGGTTCAACACAACAAGGGCTCAACACCCAAAAGCATTACAGCCATTTTGTACATATCCTGGCCAGGACAGGGGACCCAATGCAGGCCCAAGTGAACAGAACAGCTCCAACTGCATGCAGCTTGGAGGCTTCAGGCAATGCTGTTCTTCCCCTTTGTTAGAGCTGCACCCAATAAAAGTTATTCACAAACCTTCCCTCCCTGCTTTGCAAGGGCCAACAAGACTTCTCTACTTTCTTCTCCTGCAGTTCTGTCTCCAAACCCCATCTCAAGGCACAATGGAGAATCCTGAAGAGTCTGGTGCTCATCCGCCCCCCATAGCCTTGCAGTCAAAGGCCTGCAGAGAAAAGGAGCTCACAACTACAATGCGGAAATTCACAAAAATGTCTTGAGTACATCAGCTAAACATGCCCTGGTTACCTCCAGAAAGAAGCACCATTTCAATAAGCATTCTGCTGCAAGATAAACACATCTATCTTTGGTGAGGTGTCAAAGGCAGTGGCAATGCTGGTTGCTGAATTTGAACAGACAGTGGACAAGGCTACTAGTGAGTCATCAGGTGAAATCCCTCTTTGATATACCTTATGATTCCAAGACCAACCCTTCTAACACATTCCCACTTCCCTGCAGCAGCAGCAGCAGCAGGTTCATTCCCCATTGTAGTCCCACAGAAAGGCGTCCCCATATTCTTCCTGCATGTGCCCCTCCTAGGGCAACATCAAGATGCAAAGTAAGGCAGAACACCTGAGGGGACTGACTGGAAAAATCAGAAAAGATGGAAACAGCACAGACAGAATAGAGCATGCTTGCTTAAAAGACAGAAGGATTTTACCAAGTAGTGCTGTTACAATCAGCATTTTAGATTTGAAGGACAGCAAAGAAACAACTACTGAATAAACTTCCAAACATCTCCAATTTGAATGCCTGAAATTAATCTGGAAATCTGAACATCTGAAGTAATTTTGCAAATGTGATTCCCAGATCAAGTGAACAGTGTTCTTGTTGCTTAAAAATAAATCTTCAGCACAACCCTACAAGGCAGATTAAAAATGAGTAATTGGCATAACTCTGTACCACACCAGTCCAGATTGTACCACATGGAACCAATCTGGCAGCCATTCCAATGGGAGTCAATGACAGCCACACCATTAGCTACGAAGAAAAGAAAACTTTCATAAAGTCAGCCTGGAAATGCCTGAATAAACTTCAGAGCTTCTAAAACAGTTACTATGGAGTCACTATGGAAACAAGCAATGAGTTAAGCAAAGTGCTAATCTCAGCAAAACACAAAAAGAATGCTTATAGTCATTTAGCTTCTTTACTGCAAGGCTTGGTGGTGAAACACAAGGCTGGCTTACACCCTGAAGTCCCAGACACTCTTTCCTTGCTCACAAATATATGCTAGTACTCATTTTACTGTATGATTAAAGCATAAATTCAACCTAACAGACTAGAAGCAGAACACTATAGCAATGTGGGTCTCCTGCAACCCAACCTCACATATACTGGGCAGAGAAAATAGAGTTGTCCATGGTGGACAACCAAGGTGGTTTCCAACAGTGGTTTGCAGATCCAGCATGGAGTGTGCAGTCCCAGGGGTAAGTGGGACAATGCATGCAGTCAAAACGTGCCTGAGGCTGGAGCAACTGCCACTTCCCTTCCAGTGGGTGCCACGGAACAAGGAGGCAATTGATACCACTCCATCACACAATCTACATCACACAAGCTGTGTGAATAGTAGCAAATGGAACACATTTGTAAGGGTTAATTGCAAGCTCGAACTCTGTGCAAGTTGTGCTGCTGTTCAGCAGGACTCCGGGAAAGCAAAGCTGAATTACTCATCCGCAAAGCAGAAAATCCACAACACTCACACGGCCGTTGCCACACACATTGAGCTGCTTGGTTTTTCTTGGGGAAGGAAAAAAAAGATGTGGGTTTGCAGGGGAAGAGCCTAAAACTTTCTCTTCCCACCAGTTCTGCACTGAAACCAGCAGGAGATCATGTGGACTAGAAACATTTACACACTGCTTGCTTTTTAGTAAACAATGAGGAAAGAGTACACAAACTACATTGAAAACAGATGTTAAAAACATTTTTCAAACTGCTGCAGATTTGTTTCTGAATAGCAACAGAAAGGATTGATACCTGGAGGAAGTAAAGGGGATTCAGAACAAACTTTCACCCTGCGGATATACACAGTTGACCATTTCAGAAAGGCAGGTATTTGATAGTGAAACTCAACCTGGATTTTAAAAACAAGCAGGATCTGTGCACTTGTACACAGCCAACCCCATATATATGGTCAGTGTAGCATTATTTTCCTCAGGCAGCCCAGCAACATGTCCAAGTGCTGAAATCCATTTCTGGAAATACACAGCAGTTTTAGCATCTGATTTTTTTTTCACTCTCTAGTACCCACAGTGGAAGCTCAAAAGCATACCTTAAAGCTGCTCACATGAAAAACAAATCACACAGCATCAGTAATTAGCCCTCAAATTACTGAACTGAAATTTACTCAAAAATTCTTGTGGCCAGAATTCCATCATTCCCCAGTGTATTACCACAAATGCTTTTCACCTTCTTCCACATTTTCACAGAACACAAAGGTTAAAGGCACATGACTCCTATCACCATTCTGAGCCAATTTTGTTCCAGGCTATTCATTACTTGTTTGTGGTCTGTTAAACTGCCCTTTGAGAAGGGGTGGAATGAGTAGCTAATTCATTACTAGTGAAATATCTGACATTTATTGATGATGAGAGGATATCTTGCAAGAAGACACCAAGTTCAAATTTTCACATAGCAGTAGATCATACACTTTTGCTGAACACCATGATTGAAAGAGTGTACAGCTGAGTGGTAAAAGTAAACTTATGGCCTCTGAGCTTTTAAGAGTCCATTTTTCTGAGTGCTTCACATTACTGGTCACAGGAAAAGGCAAAACATCAAGGAGCTGCAGCAGTGTAAACATGAAATGCCAAAGAAGTTATTAAAATAGTATTTTATTTAATGAATAAAAACTAAACAGAATTAGGACATGGTTCTATTTTCTCTTTTTCCCCGTTTCCTTTGAACTATGCTGATCACCTCTTTTTGAACCAAAGCCATATCTACCATTCCTGTGCTGATCCTGCCACTCACTCTCCAGCTGTCTCAGCATTTCCTGTGTCAGAAGTCCTTCCTGCAGCAATCTGTTGGCAAGAGATCCACGTCCATAGCTTTTCAGATCCTCCTGCCTGGTACCAGGCCGAGAGGGTCTCAAATTCTTCACTCTTCTTAGTCCTGCAGCCTCCACTGCAGCGGATAGTGCCTCTGCAGAGGCTGCACCGTGACGATCTGAAACCACTCTGGCATCCTTCTTAGTCCTTGAAAGAGGAAAGTCTTCAGACACAACTTCAGCTGTGCCAGGAGCAGCTGCAGACTGGGATGCTCGGATCAGCTTTGTGATGTTGCAGACACCAATTTGTATAATGTCATCTAGTTTTTTCTGAATATCCCTTACAAGGACAGCATCAGGGAACATATCCATGAAGCGATAACTGAAGAAAGGCAAAAGAACACACAATTAAACCTTCTCATTGGGACAAAAATGGGATAAATACTAAGTAAAAAAAAAAAATTATTACATGTTGCATGGGAAGGTCACCGTATTTTAATTTGCATTTCAGCTGCTCCAGTCCAGGGTCACCTTGTTTCTACCTTTCTCTTTCTGTCAGTCACAAACTGCTCTCTGCAGAACTCACTCCCTCCACATTGCTACACTTGCATTTGTCAAGGTTCTCTAAAGGCCCAAAGGAGCCCATCCTGCCCTTTATGGGCTTGAAGACATTGCGCTTCTAGGACTGTAAGTCATAAATATTAGGAAAAAATAAAAAAACAGTTTTCAAGCACGAAGACAATACCTTAACCACAGGTAGAGGTCAAAAACATCATGTACAGCTTCAAGGTGTACAAGTTCTTTGATGTTTTTTGGAGCAGCTAAAGGCCACTTGGTGTGCCGGCAGAGCCAGTCGAAAGTCAGAGGCTCATTTTTACTGAACTGTCGTGCAAACTGAAAAACAACCATATTCAGTGAAGTGCTCAGTTAATCAGGAAAGAAGAAATCCCCAAAGAGTTAAATTCCCCAGAGTCTGTATAGTAGAATACTCCAGAAAATACCTGCTTTGTTTTACACAACCCAAATGCCACACATTCTTTTACTTAATTACTCAACACAGGAGTCACCTCTCCTTTCCAGGGCCTCATTAACACAATTTGTCCACGGGCCATGCACAGAGTTAAGCAACAAAAGCACAGAGCTATCCAGAAAATCCTAACACTGAAGGCATTTGATTTCATCTAGCAAAGCAGATGGACTTTGTGTCTTTTTTAATCCTCCTCCTCCTATTTGGTTAATTATCTTGTTTCAGAGTCGCCAGGGTTTAGAGTATGAAATGTATTCCCTGGTTCAGGAAACACACTACTCACAACCCAAACAGATTAATCTGCACTAGAAATCCACCCTTCTGAAACTCAGACACCTGCTCTTTAACTAAGACAAAAACAAGTCAAGTAAGATTTAAATCTAAAATTTTCAAGAGTACTGATGACTTGGAATACCTGCTTCCTAACTGGCTGATACTAGAAGTGGGTTTTTTTGATCAAGGAATGGGGCTTAAATTCACACAGCATTCACAACAGCCTACCTCCCTCTAACACTACATTATACCCCTCTGCACTTTCATTACTTGGAATCCAAATGTTCAGAATTTTCTTAATCAGGCACTTTTTTCAACTCTTTAATCAATTACTTGTTTTTTAGAGAAGATTTTTAGCCATTTTTGAAAAGCAGGGTTCTAATATCTGTGACATGAGGGCATCACATCAGTTTTATTTTATACTATTTCATTAAAAAAGTTTAATGCAGTCTTTAAAAAGGGAACAATGGCAATACTGTCTAACAAAGTAACAGTCCCAAACGACATTGTTATTCATCCTGAAAAATCAGCTGACTCCAAATTCCCCCAAATAATTACTCTGGGGGCACAGCAAAAAACAAGTCATCCAGGCCTGAAAAGTGAAGTGACATATTTCTGAGAGCAATGTACAGCTCTGTGTTTTCTGAGGTTTTAATTCTATGTAATTGTGCTAAAACATCAGCAATCACCCTTAATCCCACATTCTCTTCTTTCGTTGACAAGCTAACATCCTGAAGAAGCAGTAACTTGGTTTTTATTGACTGCTTTTAGGAACACTGTAGTGCACAGCTTAACAATACACAAGTGATTAGAGAACACAACTCTGATCTCTGCCAGTTCAGAATTCACAAAAACAAGCAGCAGGATTTTCGGAGGCAAACAGCACAAAAGCTATCCAAACTTTGATTTACATTACAAGAACCAGTTTTCAGATGTTAAAAGCCTTGGTCAACAGAAATAGTGAAGAATTCAATTAGGAAAAAATACATGTCCAGCTATTCTATATATTTTATACTACCTGTGAGCACTTTAAGAATGCTCTCCAATGATCTGATGGCAAAACCCACAACAAATATAGCAGCTAGACACAGTCCCAGTGCACCAAGACCCACTTGGTCCAATATAAACACCATGCTTTTTGAGGGAAAAAAATAGCTGACCTTCAACAAAGTGGTACAAACAAAAGGCTCTTTTCTGTTCAAGGGCGCAGTGCAGAAGACATATCGTGATCGCAGGTTTAATGGAATGTGCTGAATCATATCTGCTAGAAATTTAAAGTCGTCAATATTGCAGACAAAGTACATTCCATCAACTTGTGAGAGGCTCACAAAAATATCCTGTGAAAACAAACCAAATGAAAGAATGTTATTATAGGAGAGGGTTGTTAAACTTTGTATTACCAGATAAAAAATTATTTAGAGTTCAAGAAGGCTAGTTATACTAAAAGAACAATTAAAAACCATGAAATTTTACCACAGTAATAAAAAAGGGGTCAGGGGAGCTCCCCCTGCTCTTTAGCAGAACTTGCATTAAATACTTCAACACAGCATCAGAGGCGAAAACATAACACACTACACTTTATTTAAGCATTTTCAGTTAGTCTCCTAAATAACAAAGTTCTGGAAGGGTACATTTTAGTTACACAGAACACCATCACAGGAACCAGCTGCCACTGTGTTTAGAAGTTTCTCCTGGTTTGTCACTTAGCACGACCCAAAAAGCTAACTTTACAGCATAAAATTCAGTAACTGAGGTATTTTTAGCTCAATGTCAGAATCAGATCTATTTTAGAAATAAAGAAAATGTAAGCTAAATACAGTATTCCAAGAGAGGAGTTCAAAGAAAACACGAGACATACTCAAAGTTTGGAGAAACAGATGCAGTGCACTCTGCAGGGGGAATTTTAAGGGACTCCAAAATTATTTCTCTAGTGTAAATCTTTGAAAGATTTTATAAAAACATCTTTAAAGAAACACTGAGCTTTTTAATTAAATATGTGACTGAATATTTAAGAGACCAAAACCAATACAAGGTTTTTATCTTAATACTTCTATGCTAGCCCAGAAATTGTTAATTTTAAAAATTTAAAGATGTGCTGTTACCCTACCAGACTAAGTCCTCCAGGAGGTCTCCAGGTATAATCTTTTACCTCAAGGTTAGAAATTTTGCTACATAACAGCACATTAGCAGAGAACAATAATGCACACTTAAAACCACGAAAGCTGCCAAGAATTTCTGTTTACTAAAAGCTGGAATATTATTCTTTAAATACAGTATTGGAAGTTTAATTTCTACTTTAACATGTTTAGGCACATCCCAAAGGACTAGTATCTATCTAAAGAGGAGATCAAACAGGTCCCAAAAAATCTGTTTGCCAGAAGTTACAGACTGTTTTAGCACAAAATCCACAAAAACAGGGGAAAAAAAAAATCAGGTAGCTCTCAAATATGTGGAAAACTGACACGATCAGCCTAGTTTCCCAAATACTTTCAGATAATTTATCTACATTTCAATCTCTAATATCTTCAGCCTCAGATCACCATTTAAAATTCAAAAAAGCTGGAATGAAAAAGATGCTGCACAGTGTTAAACACGTGTGAAAATACTGACACGTTTCCACAGTTTTCAAGTTTATTACAACACAGAAAAGTTAAGCATCCTAAACCTATCTGCAGTCACTGCTGTGGTAGAGAGAAGAATCCAACTGATAAAAAAAATACACAAAAGGCTATCTGTCAGGTTCCCAACGTGCATGTTTGTACAAAAGTTGGTTCATTTTTAAAGCAGAACCTAATATTTTCATCATTCTTACAATTAAGTTGGATAGAGTGGCATCAGGAAGATGATAAGCAAACATTTCTATCTGCTCAGGAGTAGGATGTAGGCCAGCTGCCTAAAAGGAAAATAAAGAAAAAAACTTCAATTAATTCTCAATATTGTTTTAATGCACCAGAAACAACATATGGAAGGACAAAATGCAAGAAACCAAAGCATCCTGCAGACTCCAGTTTATTTAGCCCACTTATCTGAAACTTAAGAACTTTTGTGCTTGAGCGTTTAATTTTCAAAAGAGCAGCTTCACTATAAAAGCAACACAGCAAGTCTCCAAATGGGACATATATCCAAAGTCCCTCTGGCACAACACAACCCATTTTTATTACTAAATAGTAAACAGACACAAGGAAAAATAATTTGTGATCAGAACATCATAAATCAGCCCCAGAGCACATCTGTACAAATGGGGTACTGAGGCTCTCACCTTCACAGGGGGCACAGCCTCACTCAGAATTTCCTTCAGCTGCACGAGGTCATCACGATGCATTGTGGTGACTTCTCCCTGTTTGAAGGAGGACCCAAAACGCCCAGCTCTGCCTGCAATTTGGAGAGCCTGGGAGGTGGTAATGGAGTCTATTTCCTTCTCTCCTTTCTCGTTGACAGTAGGCTTTACTATAGAGTTAAAAATTATTCTTCTTATACACCTGAAACATTTGAACAAAAACAAAGAAGAATCATTTTTTTGCAAATCACTTCCAATATGAAGAATTACAGATTTTGCTTTTTTATAAGCTTTTTTCTCCTCTATAAATTAAGGTATCACAAATAGTACTTATGGACACAGCATATTCCAAAAGGCAGGATAAGACTACTGGCTAGTTGCAGGAGAATCATTATCCCTGCACACATCAATCATGTCCTATTAAGGTCCCAATCCATTCATCATCACCTGCCTCAGCAGTTCATAGCAATGTGACTGCATCTCCTTCACGAATGAATTACACCTGAAACTGGGCTGAACTTGCTTGGTATTTCAGAAATGCAAGAGACTGATAATTGTGACAACCTAGCACATTTGACTCCAGTTGATCCAGTAGGCACTGTCATCCACTGCCAACTATCACACTGAATTAGGCCAAGGGAGCCATTTAGTTCTTGGAATCAGTTTTAAAATTAAAGCTTAGTTCTGCCTAACCAAATTGCTTGCTACTTCAAAACTGAAATGTATGTACTGTGTTATCTAGACACAGCAGATATTTAGCAGAGTTAGTCAGACTGGGGAGACAAAAAGCAAGGAAATTAATGTGGCCATCACACCCAAAGAAAAATAAAAGTACCATGACCTGCTCCAAGTACTTACAAATTGAGTCCCATTCCAATTGCATCTGTAGCAACTAAAATTTTGCATGGATCATCAGGATCATTGAATTTCTTTGCCTGTTCAAGCTTTGTTCCTAAAACAGAATGACAGAATACTTCACATAGCAAACTTCATACAAAATAAAGACAATGCATCACTACATCCAATGTCATTATAATAGGCTGAGGAAAAAAAAAATAAATTGGTATTTGGCTGCTGCTGGGGGGTGGGGGTAGGAGGGATTTAAATCATTCCCAGAGCTGTGGATAGACCTCATTTAATTATATCTATCTGAAGATCAAAATTAAGTACATAATAAAGGTCTAATCCCAAGATTAAAACACCAGTCAAGGAAAGCTGATTACTTTCTCCAGCTATACAGAGAAGCAAAACTAGAAATCTTGCACTGCTTAATTTGAAAATAAAAAAAGCAGTACACGGGTTTCTTTCCTAAGAAAAGCTGCAAGAAGCAGAACATTCCCTTAACAATAAAAGCAAGAGTGCTTTACCTGGTGGCAGACTGCCGTATATGACAGCACATTCTAATCCTCTGGCTTCAATCTGTCGGCTGACAGAGTAAATGTCATTCTTACTGAAACAGACAATGCAGTCCCCAGGACGGAGGTTATCCAAGGACTCTAAGGCATAATCCAGCACAGTCAGAGGAGTCAGTCTCTTGTAGTTTCGGACCTAGTGTCAAAGTTGTCAAAGATAGATTTTTAACTCAAACTCCATCATATGGAGAATAACTATCAACAGATCCTGTAAAGTCAGCAAACTTGAGAGCACTGTGCCCCCTGGAAGATCAGAACTGTAAAGAAAGTCCCTAAATAGCTGTACCAGCTGCAGCATCCCCTGAAGGGAACTCATCAAACCACTTCTCTTCTTTCAGTAAAACAGTACCTCTATTTAAAAAGAGAACGAAAGAACTTTGCAACATCTTTGCTTTACAGAAATGAAGAAACATTTTAACAAGGGCTCTGGCAGGATAACTTTGAGCAGCTACCCCAAAAAGACCCTACCTTTTTTCCCTCGTTTTACAGCAAAGAGAACCTGATGTTCTGTTTCTAGTTTCTCAGAATTACTTACTTCAACTTCCTCCCCTGTAGTGTACATGAGCTCTGTCACCAAGTCAATAGCAGCAGGTTCTCCACAAATATGGATTTCTTCTGCACAGAGGCCTGAACAAGGTCCGGTGAAATAAAAAGAAAAATGTTACTTGTTTATATACAACAGTAGCTTTTCTTAAGGTATCCAAAAATTGTATTTTGCTTGCTAAACACAATGAGGAATGTATTCCACCTCCTTCAACGACCCAAACCAGCACCTAAAGCCTCTGCCATAATACACGATTCCTTAGAGTTGGCTCTTGATCTCTTAGCAGCAGGTGATATTTGACAATTCATTAGTGAGAAAATCAGAGTAGCCAATACCTCATTGCACCCTCTTGGCCAAAACAAGAGGTACCCTCAGCCACTGACAAACAGAGCAAAGTTTTGACTGTTTCATTTGCTACTAATGTATTACCAGCTCCCAAACCATAGTAGAACTGAGGAGTTTGGTTTTTGCATGAATTCACCTCTAATTCAGTCAGAACAGAAAAGCGAAAAATAGGAGGTAAAGGAATTGTGACAAATCTGCTGAACTTAGAAACAAAAGCAATGAAAGGAAGGGCCAAGGGGGAATCAAATTCCAAACTTCTGTTCCAAATATGAGGAAAAATGTTTCAAAAATTCCTCTTGAAAACTTCTAAAATTATCAAAATTAGGATTCTTCTAAGAATATAACAGATTGATGCAGCTCTATAAATGAGCCATTTGAAATTAACACAAAATATATTTAAAGTTGCTGTTATTTAACAGTATCTCTACATAAGACAGTCTTTTGAAAACTGGTATTGTTTAACTTGAACAGAAAAGCATACCTCTTGGAAATAACCAATGTAAAAGGACAGCATAATGTAGTAAAGATTCCTTACTATCCAAGGAAGGAAAAATAAAAGAGACATCAAAATAAAGTTTTAAAAACCCATTTGTTAAGTAAAATACAACAAGTAACTTGCTGTCATGCAGAAAAATTCTTTGAGGCAGCATCTCTCTAACTTGCTGTGAGAAGACATGAAGAAAAAATACTTTTATTTTGCATCACATATTATAACCACTTATGAATGTACTGACTGCTAAGCTTGAATTTCATGTGCCATTAACCTAAGTCATTGCCACCACCAACAAGCTTACCTAGGAGGGCTCTTGTCCAAGCCCAGCCTCTGGCAGGATCTCTGATCATCTGAATTTCATCAATCACAGCGACTTCATCTTAAAACAAAAAAAAGAAAAATATGATGCACCAAGGAAGAGCAACTAGAACAGCAGCACAAGACATGAAGGAACTCACAGGTTTTAAAAAAAAAGGTTGCTCAAACCAAGCTAATCCTCAATCACCAAAGAGCTATTCTGAGATGATCTAGGTTTCTTGAACTGCTCTATCATAGTTCAGAAATTGTTCAAATAAGAATGAAAAAGTAGATCTCAGCTACTTTTGAGTCCAAGCAATAATACACATAACAATAGCACACATAGGACTGGAACAATTATGTGTACTTACAAGGTGTGTTAGTGCTGCACATTTCAATGGTACAAGCAACATGAGGAGCTTGTCTGGCATCTTCATTGGCATACACACGCTCTTCTCCTGTCACCAGGTCACATGGCACATTCTAAAGGCAATCAGAAAACTCAGGTTAAGTTTCTTTAATATAAAAGAATCTCCCTTCCAGTGAGGACAAAATCAGTTTCTTACAGTATTTTCTAGGACAGTATAATAGAAGCTATCCAGGAAATAACTACTCAGCCTTGAGAGACCTGTTGCCCTGTATTTAAGTCCTATCAGACCGGAGGTATAATGAAGAGGTAGTATTTGTAATTAGACGCCTTCTCCTGCTCCTGCAGGAGGTTACATCTTCCCTTGAGCATTTCAGAGCTGTGATACATTACAGGTATCTCCCAGGACAAGCCAATCTTTCTTATGTCCTGCTCGGATAGATTGATAATAGAAATTACGAATTCCACATCAAAAAAAGAGAAATCACAACATCACTACTGTACATACACACTGTGCTGTATTAACATGGGATATGTAGTCATAATGCTTCAGAACTGGTCTGGTTCTGTGCAGCTGGAAACACACTACTGAGGAGCCTCCAAAAATATGCCAGAATCAATAAAAAACACTAATGAAAATTTCCTCTAGGGACGTGATATAGGGCACTGCTCTTCAGCTCAACACATCTGAATCTGCAGAATTTTTCAAAGATGGTGAAGTGAAATATATTTAAACACTGAAGCAGAAGGTTGAGGGGAATTAAGCAAGGGTAAATTTTTGCGTACAAGCTTCAATAAAGATCATGGGTAAGAGAAGGCATGATGCCTATGCTGAAAAACCTAATAGTAGAACCTGGCTAACCTGGGAAGCAATACATTACAGGAGAGCCAGGTTACAGGGATGATTGCACAGCTTGTGCTTTGGGGACAGCACTGTTCCACTTGGGGAAACCATGTTCCATTCTGCTCCTAAAGCATTAATGCACAAGTGGTTTCACATGAGCTGACACCACTGCAAAGCAAAGGCACCTGTTCAAGCACAGGGCTCCAGGGACCACCTGGGGCCACTACAGGACTTTACAGACATGCATTCAGGAGACTGTTCCACTACTAAGGATGTTGGTAAGTAATATGACATACTGACAGCATCATTACTCTTTTGGAAGATCTCATGAGCCAGAAGTTTTAGTGGACCACAGTATATTCCAGATTTGGCAGACAAAAATCTCTGGATAGCATGGTAAGTTTTTCCACTGTTTGTAGGACCAGCATGGAATATTATCTTTCTCTGAATAGCCCTGGCATCTGGATACCTAAAGCATAGACAAAAAAAAAGCAGATCTATTGAATATTTATCCGGATACTGACTCAGGAGAAACTGGAAATTAGCTTAGGCGCTTATTTATTAATAGATTTTTATGTTTGTTGAAAGCAGAAATATTAAGCTCTTAGAAACAGTATGTCTTACACATAAATCTTCTAAATTATATAATGCTTTCAAAGATTCAGAGTGAAATTTACACATTGTGCTCAAAATAATTCTCACTACTCCTCTAATTCTCTCTCCTTGAGTTTATTAATATTTTAATGTTTTGATGAGATACTTCCCAAACATATGGTCAGAAAACAGCTTCCTGGAAAGGCCACAACAACTCAGTGCTTTCATAGCTGATATAATCTTATTTTCTTTTTATTCCATTGTGATAAATCTTGTAAAAAGTGTAAGAGCTCCTGACACAAATTCTTGTAAAAACAGACAAATGGAACTGAAAATGTAGCATAATTACACTTAAGTCCACAGACTATGAAATTCTATGACAGTAAGAAAACAGTGCAACCACTTCAGCACACTGACCAGTTGGGCGGCAGCCTCAAATCGCTGATCTTGCGCAGATCATCCATGCAGTCCAGCATTGGAAAGATCTGCTTTGCATGCCTCAGGAAAAATGGAAACAGATCATCCACATGACCTGGAAGACAAACCCTTTTCAGAATGTTTGCATGCTTGTCTGAGTGTATACCTTCATAACAAACTTTGAAAAAAAATTTCCACCATTTCCACCCCTCATTTATGTTATTCTTTCAACTTCTGGCTCTCTACAAAATTCAATAATTATCACAATGTCAGAAAGGGAAACTAACATAAGTACATGGACTCCTTTAGCAACATAATGCAAATATAATAACATGAAAAAATACATCTCATTTCAGTATATTCACTCTGGTCAGCCTACATGCCTAGAGAACTTCTAAATAAAAAGAGAAACTGGAAAAGCTGGATGAGAAATAGCTTTTCTGTCCTAAGAAGATTTTAGCCTTTTCTTCCTAAATTCATGTGCTGCCTTGGAATAAAATAAAATAAAAGCTTTTAAAGTGCTTTTATGAATAATCAGAGAAAAACAGACTTGCAGCTTCTCTAAGCTACCGAAACTTAGGATGCCGGTTCGAAATTCTACGTTTCCGATCCCTAGGGGAGAAAATAAAAATAACTAAAATCAACTCAGAAGAGAAGTTCAGGTTCACTCTTCTGAACGCTGGCAGAGTAGACATGTGGCCTTAAAGGTCTCATTTCAGGTCACGCTCCTACTGTCCAGTTCTCATAGAATTTCAAAGAACTATCTCGATCTCAAAAACTGTTATTATCAAACATGCACACAACACACACAAGAAAAAACAGTGGTTTGAGGTTTGTTGGGGTTTTATTGTTTTGGTTTTAGGGGCATGTTCTATTTTGGGGGGGGGGCGTATTATTATTCAATGACTTGAAATTATTGTGAAAATAAAGAAAACCCTGTAATATATTTAATTATCATCTTTGGACAAGCAAAACTCAGAAAGATTTCAATATTTATTGTATGTGAGTTTTAAGGCATCATACTCACATCTAACTAAATAAGGAGTGGAAATGAGAAAATTCTGTGGAACATTTTAGGCACAAGTAATATAAAGAGACAATTTCCTACAACTGCCAACATTTAAAATCTATACATTTACATTTTAAGATAAAACTAATGGCCTCTGTAGCCTTTAAATTCCCATCATTAAAACACACACACTATGCAGCTCAAGCTCTGGAGAAGGCTTGTTCTGCTGTTCCCAGCTGGCATCAACTCACTTAATTAAGTGCTGATAATTACAACACAGGATGCACTAAGCAAGCAAACACACCTCTGTGAGTGCCACAGGGAAACAGAGCACTGTGACAAAGCTGTCCCTAAAGCCACCTGGCTGGGAGCAAGCTCTCCAAGTGCCCCCTAGTGACTACTGGATTTTTAAGAAGAATAAACAGAACAGCACTGTTTTTACTTCAGCCCTGAACAGATGTTGTAAAACAAGAAGATGCTTCTTGCTAACACCTCCACATCTTTCATTTCCACTTCAGAAGATATAAGAACAAAACATTTTCCAGGATGAGCACAGATGATTCTGATAGGGAAGCAGGGATTTTTAATCTCTCTGACAGCATAGTAGGGGGTCCATGTGTACACAGGTAAGTATACAGGTCAAAAATAAGGAAAAAATGCACGTTTTATTTTACAAGCACTCTAGATACTTGCCTGCACCACAGCATATATCATTGAGAATAATATGCAAATCAGCACTCACAGAACTGGATTCCATTATATACTTCCTAAAGCTTATAAATGCTTGGTGAAAGAGGCGAGCTGCAAAAAAA